>BMAO01003402.1:0-124716 GCA_019973975.1 Trichonephila clavata
GTAGAACTAATTTTTAACTATCTTTCATACTTCAAGCAAAAAAAAAAAAAAAAAAAAAAAAATCCGAAGAAAATATATCGTTTCAAGACGATTAGGAGGTTGACTATTTTGTAGTGCAAAACAAACATGGATCAATAATTGTTTGATTTGTCTCGTTAGTGTTGCATTTAAAAAATACCAATAAACAGGAATCATTCAATGACATTTTCCTCGAAGATCTCTTTCAAGAGGTAATAAATAGGCTTTCTTCAAAATCTTTGCAACAGCAACACATTTTTTGGCCAGTGGTAAGTCACAGCGGCAACAAAGAAATCTTATGAGACAGTAGCGCACACAAAATTTTTCAAGGGGAGAGTCCATGGTCGAAAGTTCCCCAACTCGTATCATACCTCAAGACAACACCTGTTGATTCGTCTGATTTTGTCGATTTTGTTAACAAAAAACAGTAAAAAAATAAATCATTGAATTAATAACTAGCATTAATTAATAAAATAAATTGTTAATTACAAGAACTTAATTACATTTTACGTTATATATAGATAGGATTATCATCAATCGAAAACAACTCAAGGACTTTGGGGTGTCCGGACCCCCATGACACCCCCCATCCTTGTGTGCGCCACTGAGTTTGTCATATTATTGGTAATCATATGAAACCGTTTACTGATGCAGAAATCGTAAAGAGTGTCTCTTAAATGCTTCTAATTAGTGACAAAAATATGAAAAATTATAATTAAAAAAGTAAATCAGGAGTTAAATTATTTTGATCAATTTTCCACATTTTAACCCCTTTCCTCCCTTTATTCTCATGCGCGTGAAATTGCTAACATATGTATGCGGCCCAGCAGAAAAAAAGTTTGAGTACCCCTGCCCTAGAAAGGCGCTTGGGTCCTCGAACTATGGTTTAAAAACCACTGCACTATAGTAATAACATGGAGATAATTTAATGTTCCTTTCGCGACCAGGTACCATTTTGATTCAAACAGCTGGTACTAGTCCGCGGTCCGGGGGTTAAGGAGCTAATTTTTAACGATTAAAGTGACGAAAATCGGTCAAAAAATCAAATTTAATTTTGTTAGCTTAAATGATTTTTTATATAATTTTCTATAACCTGACAAAAATTTGAAAGCTCTAAACTAAAAATACCCAGAATTATATATATGATAGCTTTTGAGTTCGTTGTTATTCACATCCCTACCGAAAATCAAAACTTTAAACTTACTTATCTCAGAAAGATAAAATAACTAGTCTGTCTTCATTTAAAATACTAAGGCTTTTTTCCTATTGTGCCTAATGCTTTGATTTTTTTTTACTTTTTCCTATTAATACATGTAAGAAAAGTTGGTATGCATTTTTGAATCAAAGCAATACTTATTTTTTAAAAATAATTGAACTTATAGAATTTGTACATATTTTTAGAAATTTTCAATACGCATTCATAAAAAAGAAGTATTGTATGAATACCAATCATTTTATCGCAAAACCCATACCAACTCTTATTATGCATAGTTTGAGGTACTTGTAAATTAAATTTCATGCATGTACGTAAATATTTGTAGGAGGAGTAGCATTTTAAAATCACTTCACAAATTTAAAGTTTTTTCCTTAAAAAATTAAATGGCTAACTTTTTACGAAATTTTGAGCACAAAATCTGTTTTAGATAGTATACACACATAGAAGGCAACCAAAAAGCTTTTGAAAATCCTTAAATTAAAAAAGTTTGCTTAAATTGTTCCATGTCCTCTTAAAAAGGAAAGATTTAATGTGCTGTAGAGCACGTTAAATCTTTCGAGGCTCTAATTCCATCCATTAACGTGTTGTGAAAGTTTCAAATCAACTGTCTTCCTCGTCACTTGACCATGATTCAAAATTAGGAGATCCGTTGCCAATAGCCTTCGTGTTGCTTTATGGTGCAACGTTAACAAACATTCACTTGATTGTAATTAAAATTGTCAAAAGAAGGTTAAGCATTAAAATTTTTACAAATGCAATGAATATTTTCCGAAATAACAAATATGATGTTATTGAGATAGTCCGAACCAAACTTTGTACACCTCACATACCTAAAAAACAGTTGAAAGCCCTGCTTTCATTGTTCCAATATGTTTTAAGACTTCTGATGTTCAGTTTTACTACGAACATAAAATGATTTTATGCTAAAAGATGTTTTCACATCCGATTTTGATGAGGGGGAAAAACCCGCCTCAGATTAATTGTAAAAAGTAAAAGTAAAACGTGATTTGTTTCTGGAACTTATGGGGTATTTCAGAATGTAATGGGAGTCTTAAATTCTTTTATAACTTTTTAGAACTAATACACGTAAAAATCTCGAAACTAAACTAAAAGAGACAATAAAATTATCTAGAAAGACACCACTCAAGAACTGACTTGATCCATCGTTTTGATTGTAATCTTTTTGCCTCGGGAAAATTTATTTCATTAAATGGCATTTCTCTTTCCAATATATATCCGAACCACTACTGAAAACTGTTTTATTTTTTTATTTAGTTTAATACAAGTGCTTTTACTTCATTTTTAATTTCCAAAGTTTTACTAAAAAAAATAGTATGCAAGAAAGAAAATTGTCGTGTAAGAATGTCAAATATGTGTATTAAAAGTAGATAGTTTCTTTCGTAAATGTGAACTTTTGAGAAATAGGATATTGTTACAGATGTCGACTCCATCGTACTGTTGCAAGTCTCGTTGCCACAAAATTACTGAAAATCTGTGTGAATATGTTTGAAGTAAATGTAGTATTCTTAAAGCTGATTATTTTAATCTTCCTCTTTTCAATTCCTACTATTAGTTCACTCTTCCTATATTTATTTATTTATATAAATATTCATCTTGTTCAAATTTTTAATCGTTAAGAAAATACATTTTAAAGCACTCAATTGAGCTGAAATTTTATATACACGATTATTTTAGATGACAATAGTGCAATTTAATTACAATTAATAAAAATTAATTGATTAAAGCTAATTATTCAAAGAATTACAAATACAGCTAAGTCGGCCTCATTTTTGGCGACTTTGTACAAAACTTGAAAGGTTTGTTTCTCACATTTTAAAGCGCTTTTTTTTGTTTAACATTTATAACCCCGTGCACCACGCAATGTATAACACGGGGCATACAACACAGACAGAAGAAAGGATTACAACACAAACATCCATGCCTTCTCCGGATTCGAACCAGTCCCTACGGCACCGCAGTCAGCTTCACTGACTACTATACCGGATGGGCTGCAAGCGCTCTTTTGAGCTGAAATTTTCTATACAGTATTGTTTTGGGTAACAATACCATAATTTAATTATAATTAATTAAAATTGACTGAAATTAATTATTTAAAGAATTACAGATACAGCCAGGTTAGCTTCATTTTTAGCGATTTGGGTCAAAACTTTCAAAGGTTTCTTTTTCTCCTGTTTCAAAGCATTCAGTTGAACTGAAATTTTATATACACGATTGTTTTGGATGACAATACAATACTTTTATGATAATTAATAAAAATTAATTGCCACTTAATGCTGTTATTTTGCCATATGTATATATACATATCTATATTAATTGTAACTATTTAATAAAAATCAATTAAAATAATTTTTGTTGTTGATCTAAGTAAGAATCGGCTTAAATATTTTATATATATATATATATATATATATATATATATTACTTATTTTAGCACATAGTCAAGATCCTTTTCTAAGATCTTTTAGCTAAGATCATTTTAGCTTTTTCATTAAGTTTTCATTCCTTCACATAGCAGCTATTTATAATTTTTTAATATATATTTATGATAACATCTCGACTCTGCTTTTTTTAGGAAATACAAGCTTTCTGAAGAAAATTAAAAGGAAAATTTAGAAATATTTTTTAAAAACTTTTTAAAGTGTTTTTAAAACTTTATTTCTTTTTGTAAACATTATGGAAAAGATTTATTTTTCTTTCAGTTTAAAGATTTAAATCTTGAGTTTTTGAAGAGTATCTGATTTTGCAATTTCTTGCGATATCCTACCCGTGCTGCCTAAAAATAAGAATAAATAGAGTAACACTGTGTAAAATTAACCTCCTGCGCTTACAGTTATACATTAATGAGCAAACTCTACGTTTACATATATCATATATATTCTTTTATAGTGATAAATATAGAATTCTGTTGCATTGTTTAGTTGAATTATTCTAAGGATATTTTGTATTTCACAATAGCATTAATTTTGCAAACTTTTAAGTTTGGTATGAGACAAATATTTTTTTTATCCTTCGCCCGTCTTCAGCATCTCTGCCATTAGTCGACGAGCAGCCCAATAAAATGATGACGAAGCATAAAATGAATTAAATTTGCCTTAGAGTTGATAACAAAAAATTTAAAACAATAGGGTTGAATTTTAGGTGGTCACCATCTATTTCGCCCTGGTTGCACAGAGGGCACAAGCAGAATCTATTACTCCAACGCGTTGTAAATGTCGTCGCAAGTAGTCATGTCCAGTAAGTAAACAAAACGCGCAACTCCAACGGGTCGAGGCAGGGAACTGGGTCTCTACCACTTATGTTAAGCAAGATATTCCACCTTTTACCTGCAGCTGCGTCACCATATAGGGAGACTCTATTAATTTACTGTAAATATAAGACAGATATAGAAGAATGTTGTAAGAAACAGTTAAAGGACTTTCTTGCATTGCCATAAATTATCAGTTCAATTTAGAATCCATGTCCTTTGCATTGCCTTTTTGTTTGTACTTTTTGTTGTATTTTTCTTACAAGTTTGAGAGTAAGTCAACAAATCATTAAAACCTTTTTATAAGGCGTTTTTGCGAGTTTTTTTTCTTGGGTTGGTTTTTTTTAGGCAATAAATTTCCAATATAATGTCTGAAGCATTTTAGCCACGTATTGAGCATATGAAAATTTATTGTATACGGTATATTTTTTAACTTTTTCACAAAATGTTTATGCCAGGTAACATAATTTATTTGTAAATAACCTCTGCAAAGTTTTACTATCGGATTCACAAGTTTAATTTAGGTGTAACTTTTTAAGTTCTTTAAACTGTTAATTTTCTCCAGGCTTATTCAAAATGCCATAACACTGCTACTTTTCGAAACTTAAATTTAAAAAAAAAATGAATACCGTATTTACTCGAATCTAAGCAGCACTCCAAATTCTCGAAAAGTCTTTGTGGAAAATGAAAAATATTGTAAAATAGTTTAGAATCTGTAATTGCTCTAATTGCCCCATCGAATGCATTTTTAATTCGATTCTAAGCCGCACCCGATTTTCAGTAGCTTTAATATTGGAAAAAAAGTGCGGGCTTATATTCGAGTAAATATGGTACTTTCATACTATTGGAAGCCACTTTCACACACACTACGTTATTAAATTAGGTGCATTAAAAATATTGAACATATAATAATAATAATAATGACTTTTACTAGGGGAATATTGTTAAAATTTCATAATAATACCTATTTAACAATGTATGTTGTCAAGAGATTTCAATCTTTAAAATTTAAAAAAAATTCATCTCCAGTATGTCTGTTTGAATTTCTTTAAAACAAGTCGACACTAAGTTAAGTTCTATATAAATTTTCTTTTCTTTTGTTTTGTAAGAAGAGAGATATTTATGACCTGTAATATTCAAGAATTCATTCTGGAAAAAATATTTTAAAAATAATATTCTATTTAAAAAGAATATATATTAAAAACTTTATTTTAAGCCTAAATAACTGTTATTTGTATGCGTATAAAGAACTTTATATTAAAATTATAGAGATCTCGGGTAAAAAAGTGTTTCATATATTTTGGCTACGTGCCATCTTAGGAATTTTCAAGGAACTAAATAAAGTTTCTTCTGTAATATTTTGATATAAATTCAATGAATTGAATTTTTAAAACAAAATATAACCTTTACTTTTATATCATAATTTTTTACGTCTAACTTAAAGTTTTTTTTTTTTTTAATAATGCGTCAAATTTTAAAGAATAATAGGCGCATAATCAAAAGAATCCTCTTTCATAATTCAACGAATCATCTCGAAAATTTACATTATAAATAACATTAACTGTTTTATTGAAAAGTATTTTATTCATAGATGCATAAAGCACAAAGATAAATACACAAACTTGTATAGTTTAAACTATTAAGATATAAATTTGGAATTTTGTGTTAAGAAGTATTTTATTTTCTTGAAAAATAAACTACTGCCAATTTAATTTTGAATATATATTTTTGGAAAAAATAATTTTATACATCACAAATTTACAATTAAGAACGTAAATAAGTTTAAGCTTAAATCAAACAGTTATGCATAAAAATCAAACTTTGCAGAAAATTAGCTTTGAAATGTATATTAAATAATTGATACAAAATAAGTAATTATAAATAAGTTGATTAAATTTTTTGGGAATTATTATTGATTTTATTAGTTTCTTACATTATATATTAAATAATATATGTTATACTAAGCTGCATAAGTTTAAATTTGTTATTTAATACTTGTTGGAATTTATTATAAACATTTTAAATTAGAATAATTTCAACCACAATGTTCTGAATACTTAATAAACTTTATTACAAAAAAAAAGTTTGATAGAATTTATCTTTTATTTTATAAACAATACGCAAAATGATGCAAATCATACAATGATACAACGACCCCAAAGCAAAAAAATTGAATTATACACTCAAAAGCCAAAATATTATGACCACCCCTACATTTTGCAATGAACTCGCCTGGATGACGTGGAAGGCACGTGATCAGGTGGAAGTGGTATTTAACTGCTGGCTGGAGAGTCTGAAGAATCATTCTTTCACCTACTTCTGTGTGTGATGGGAAAGACTGCGGATCTAAGCGACTTTAATAGAAGACAAATTATAATGGCTCGAAGGCTGGGAACAAGTACTTCCAAAACTGCACGACTCGTGGGTTGTTCGCGATCTACAGTTGTTAGTACTTATACAAAGTGGATGAATGACGGTGAAACCAGCTGTAGACGCCATGGTGTTGGACTTTCACACGCTATCAAAGAAAAAGATCGTCGGAGACTGTCTCGCATGGTGAAGCAAAACCGGAGCCAGACAGTGGCTCAGCTGACAGCCCAATACAATGCAGGGCCAAGTAGAATAGTATCGAAGCACACTGTTCAGTGGACACTGTTGGATATGGTGCTACGCAGCAAACGTCCCACTCGTGTGCCTTTGCTGACCAAGCGTCATCGCCAACTGCGCCTGCGCTGGGCCCGGGAACATCACGACTGGTCCATGGATCAGTGGGAGAGAGTTGCCTGGTCAGATGAATCACGGTTTGTCATTCATCACGCAGATGGCCGTGTCAGCATACACCGTCTTCCAGGCGAACAGTTGCTCCTTCAATGTACAGTAGGTAATACACAGGCCGGTGGGGCGGTATTATGCTTTGGGGGACTTTCTCATGGGCGTCTCTGGGACCCGTGGTTGTGGTAGAGCAGACCATGAATGCTACAGGGTATCTGAACATCATTGCGGATCAGTTGCACTCTTACATGGCCTCTGTTTTTCCAGCTGGAAATGGAATGTTCCAACAGGACAACCCCCCGTGTCACAAGGCTAAAATTGTGTTGGAGGGGTTCCAGGAACATGATGCTGAATTCCAGTTAATGTCCTGGCCGCTAACTCACCGGATCTCAATCCGATAGAACACATTTGGGATGCCATGGGACGTCAGCTCAGAGTTCAAAGACCATCAATTCACAATATCTCGGATTTGCGTGACCGTTGCTTAAACATCTGGTGCAATCTATCTCCGGCCACCTACCAAGGACTTGTGGCATCCATGCCAAGGTGGATTGAAGCTGTGTTGCGCGCCAAAGTTGGACCAACTCGTTATAGACACGTGGTCATATTGTTTTGGCTCTTGAGTGTAGAATTGCTCTTTTACACACATCCTTATTTTTTAAAATCAGTCATTGAAACAGTTAACATATCTAAGTTTTATTGAAAACTTTATATATTCTAGCTAATTAATTGTAATTATATAATTATAAATAGCAAATGATGTGTATGAATTAATATCAGAAAATCAGAAGAAACGATAGATTAAAAATATTTTTATAAATAAATTTATTTTTCAAATTGAATATCCAGTTTCTTTCTTTCTTTTTCATACTTAGGAAGAAATATGAAAAATGATAAGAAACTTTCAACGTTTGATTTTTATCCGTTTATGTTCGTTATTGGTTTGAATTTAATGTAAAGGACAAAATAATAATTTTATAATTTTAGTTAAATATCATTGCTAATTTTTTAAAATTATTGGAAATATTTTGAGCTCTTCCTCCATTTTTAATTTTAAAAAAGAATGAAACGTTTACTGACGATCATTATCTTACAATACAAACTTTTATTTTAAATTCTGATACAGTTATTTCAAATCGTCTGAAATAAATATATTTTTATTCCACGAACTCAAAACATTTATTTTAATTGGAAAAAATAAAACAAAAGCTTCATGAGTTCCTTATTTCAGTTGAAATTTAAATTTGCGTAACAATTCTACTTATGCTACACATTAAAGTGGAAAAGTATATTATATTTGTTTCACAAATAATAAGTATAGTATTTTAAAAACAGAACTGTGGAAACATTTCTTTCCCTTCGTCTAACAGAAAGCGTGAGCAAATGAAACGTGCGTGATATTGACAGCGGTGCTTGACATTTCTGTTAGTAATCAAATCATTAAGATGCTAAGTTCTTCCTGGAAGTCAATTCAGAGGCGGGATGAGAATAATCTGCCGTTAAATAGGCCGTGACAGACTTATGCAGGCAAAGAAAAAAAGAGAGAGAAAAATTTAGCAGACAAAGTATACGTATGTGTAGTAATCGAATTTCGTCTGTCTAGTACATTTAATTTAAAAGAGCTTTGGCGAATTGCTGCATATCATTTGCTGAATATTTACTTGGTACGAATTTGTAACAATGGCTTCTTACACAATGTAATATATGTTAATAAATATTTGTACGTTAAATATTTTCGAACAAGTTTTTAATTGAAATTATGTACACACTTTGACACATAAACCATTCAAAGCAATTGATATGAAAAAATAAAAAGATGCAAATCTAAAACAAACTATTGTTTAAGGTTTCCACCTACGATCAGAAACGTGATTTTGAAAAAGCATATTGATGAATATTTTTTTGATATTTAATGTCATTTGAATTCGAATGCACCTATAAAATTCCATTAAGAATATTATTACAAGAAGAAATTATTTAAATGCGTTTGGGCAAAAATTGAAGAGAAAAATGGCATGTTTTCGAAACATTCTTCTTTTATGAAAAATTATCCTATAATATTGATATTTTGTCCATACATAGCTCAGATTTCTGTACAGAGCTTGAACTGGATTTATTCATACTTTAATGTTGTTATTACTTATCGCTACAGTAGCATCACATCAAGGTCCACGAAATTCATCGTGGCAAGGGTTTAGTTGTATGCCTGTCGTTAACCGTAGTTTTGAGCACCAGACAGGTGATAGTCCGATTTGGCTCGGTTCCACCCCAATTTTGAGAGAGAAAATTTAATTGGAAAAAGTAAAACAAAAGCTTCATGAGTTCCTTATTTTAGTTGAAATTTAAATTTGCGTAACAATTCTACTTAAGCTATTTAGGTATTTAGAATACCCCCACGCGCAAAGACACTATACATTTATAAACATCCATGCCTTTTCTGGAATTCGAACCCAGGCCCCCAGGCAGCGTCATTAACTACTGTACCGGATGGGTGGCCTTCATATTTTAATGCATCAGTGTAGAGAAATTTTAACGAAAAATATCGAGTATTAATTCGATTGATAATAACGCTGAAGATAATGTGAATGTTTTCAAAATTCCTAATTAAGGCTCTGTAAAGAAGTCTTGGCTATATATAGTGAAAATATTATTAAAATAGAAGCATTTTTCATAAAAGGAAAATGTTTTGAAAATGTGATTTTTCTCTTCATTTTTTTGCTTAAAATTGCATTTAAATCATTGTAATAATATTCTTAAAATAATTTTATATTCACATTGTAACGCAACTAATTCATTCTATAATTTAAAATATTGATTTATACGTGTTTAAAAGTCGCGGTTTCGAATGTAGTCGCCTTGCTTTTTAACACCCTTTTATGAGCTTCACTTGTATGTAACGGAATCTCTGAACTCAATTTTTACCCACTTTAAAAGGTCAAATTAATTCGAAATTTTGCTCACTTGTCCAGGACCGATGGCAATACAATAGTTTAATAATTTTGTTCCATTGTTCTCATCAGAATCAACCATTTCCCATTTTCAGATTCCATCCCGCATTTGGCGACTAATTTCAGATCCCATTTCCAGATATGACGAATAATTACAGATTTGGTGAATAATTCTAGATTTGGCGACTAAAAGATTAAGTTACAACTTAGTTCGATTAACTATAAAGGGGGTTTTTTAGTCTTTTTAAACTATAATTTATTTACGAAAATTATTGAAATATTCTATGGAGAAAGATCGCCGGTACAGTTCCTTCCAGAATTATTATAAAATAATTAAAATACCATTTGGCTTAAGCAATACAATTTAACGTGGTGTTGAAGTTTGCTGAGTGAGATGCAACTTGAATGTGGTTGGAGCTCTAATTCTAAGAATTAGAGCTCATGTTGCTTTTAAATGCCATGTGATTAAAAGTAATCGACCAATGATAAATTTTCAAGCAATTATTATCAATTTGTTTTCGGCTTTGAATCCTTTTATCTCCTGATTTACCATGACAACAATTTAATTTTCAATAATTTAATCTAATTTATTATGTGTTAATATATTCTTAAAAATGTTAACTTATATGTAAGTATAGAGTGAGGGTATTTATAAAAATTTTCAGAAAACTCATAAAAGTATAAAATATAAAAAATTCTAAATTTAGTCGTTTACGTCGTATCGTTACAGTTGAATCTAGATTTTATAATAAACCTCTTTACAGCATTTAATTTACTTTATTGAGGTTATTTTTAGAATTAATTGAAACTCGTTGTTCGTAACCATAACAACTAGGCTACCGCGGCCTTACGACTGATTCCAGAGTTCAAAACAAGTTTCCTTTGTCAGCATCACTTTTTAAATAAGAATTGTATTTCTTCGTTTTAATTAGTATATAAACCTTTTTAATATTCAACGATAAAAAAAACTTGGACATCTGCATTTTGTTTCAAATCGTTGAAAATCAGAAATTCTGCATTTTGTTGCTAAATAAAGTTAATGATATATTTGATGGATGAATCGTCAAACACTACTAGAGGAACAACTTACATATGTACTACACTAAGCCACTCTCTGATCAATTCATTTGATCTTTTTCCTTAAAGTTCTTAAATTTTTAATGTAAATTTTTTTAAAAAGCTTTTTTTTATGTTTAAAAGTTAAATTTTCTCTTTAAATTGATTACAAATTAATACTGAGCAATAGAGAAATCACCACAACCATCTTAAATGTAAAGAAAGACGATTAAAGCGTACACGTGTACGTAATGCAGTTTCAAAAATGGCGATGGTGCTAAAGGATTGTACGATAGCAGATTGCTGTGATCCGATTTTTGTGGACGAAAGGACGTACATAAAAATACTCACAAAGAAATGTTACCTATTTGTGGAGAAAAGTGTTAATAGCGTAAAGCGGTATACAATTGAGAAATTTCCCAAGGCCGTTTCAAAATTGTTGATGAAGATTAAGCGGGCGTCCAGTTGTGACTGTTGTGAATTATGGACCGGGTGGTCTAAGTGGGTGGAGCGTGGTTGACACCACCCTCAGACCCCACGTGGTCTACCTCGATAGAAACCATATGTAACGGATTCTGTCTCAGTTGAATCTTGAACTTGGCTTCAGCTTAACTAGACATCCTCTTGTTTACTCGTATATTTTAAATCGGACTCTTTATCTTGGCTTCGGCGTTCCAGGTGCCGTTGTTTACTAGGATTTTTATCTCGAATATTAGAATTCTCTTTAGTTTCAGTCTAATTAATGTATTGATTTAATTTGTTAAAGATTGTTAAGTTTATTGTTGAAAGTTATTGTTACCAATAAATCCAGGAAAAGACTATTCTAGGACACCAGAATATTATTATTATTATTATGTTATAACACCACACACACACACATCAGTATATTCACTTCAGTGATTCCCACAAAGTCAGCTGAACAACAGGTGGAAGAATTGATTCGGGCTGATCGAAGAGTCACAGTTGATAGTATAGCAACGGCAATAGGATGTTCTCAAGGTTTAGCATACAGCATAATGCATGAACGTTTGAATTTCCGAAAAGTGTGCGCACGTTGGGTCCCCCGGCAACAGACCGAGGAACACAAAAAAAGAATCGAATAGGCATTTGCTTTCATTTTTTTTTTTTTTGGTCCACAAAAGCAACACCTTGGAAGAAAACAATTTGCAGATGACGACGACGTTCAACATGAAGTCCTACTACGGGTTTTCGCGACCCATCGGTTACGGGTGTGAGATGGTTCGAGGAAGAAACAGACATGATCTTAGAATCACTACTTTTATTCATCTTTAAACACTAAAAAATGCACTTTAATAACTAAACCCGAGGAATTATTAACTAAATATAAGAGAATTATTAATCCGAAGTTAAATATAAAATATACAGGGTGTTCCAAAACGACTACATAAACTGCACAGCTAAATTCCTCGTTGGGAGTACATAAAAATTGCCCAAAGAAGCGTTCCTGTACGATCCATAGTTTACGAGAAAAATACGAAAAACAAAGTATGACGTCACTTCCGGTGCAAGAAAAAACACTTTATTGAACATATCAACAGCAGTATATGCACAATTTAAGGCAGATGTTCAAAATGTCCACCGTGCATGTCGAGGCAGGCTTGAGCACGCCGTGGAATGGCTGTCATCACACGTCGCAGCATCGTGGGGTCCACCGAAGTACAAGCAGCATGCAGACGAGACTAAGTCCATTTGTGTTGTCACTACCTCTCGATACACCAGTTCCTTGAGATGGCATGTCGCAGTAGTCGCAAGACATATCGCAGTAGTCACGAACGGAATACATGGCCACTATACGAAGACTACCGGTAGCTGCAAGATGCAGCCTTTTAATTAAATACCAGTTCAACGGCGGCTTAACGTCATTTCACGGCTCGCGTATGCATGACGCGACATGGGCGACGAACGTTTTAAACATTATCGTCTGGAAAGATATGCAAATGCTGTTGTTGATAAGTCCAATAAAGTGTTTTTTCTTACTCCGGAAGTGACGTCATACTTTGTTTTTCGAATTTTCTCGTAAAATATGGATCGTACAGGAATGCTTCTTTGGGCGAGGAACGAGGAATCTAGCTGTGCAGAGTTTATGCGGTCATTTTGGGACACCCTGTATAGAAGCAATAATCTGGCTTTCAACTTGATAACTCGTTCAGCCATAAATGAGACGTCTTCCATTATTCGGTAGATCCTTTTTTAGATTTAATATTACGACATGCGACCACCAGTCGCTAACTCTTGGTTTTCCGCTTTTGATTAACTCTTAACCATTACTTAGCCTACTCAACGGTTGGCACTTAAATAGAAGTTTGCATTTGCAAAAAAAAAAGTCCTGACTTTGGAAAGCGTTTTTCAAACTAATATCGCAGTTAAAAATAGTATTTTCTCGGAGGGGATTAGTATAAGCCCGAAAAGAACCTGTCACAGGTTGACACAGCAACCCACATAATTTTATGCAGCTGGAATTGGGGCTTTAATAAAACGATGTGATAAGTGAATCAAAGTTGCTGGAGATAATGCGGACAAATAAAGATTCTTTCCAAATGATTATCACGTCAAATTATTTTTTACGAATTGACTTAAATTTTTTATAGTACTTGTTTATCTATAACGACCGCATAAAACCTCCTATATCTTCTCTTGAGTGTCGATTTCCTTAATACCCGTTCTTATATAAAGGATATATATTTTGGATCTCTACTAAAAAAAATAAACTAATTTTCCAGGTTTCAAGTTTGTAAATCTATTAGTTTGAAAGCGGGAATTTTTGTCTCTAAAAATGCTCCCTTCCCGGTAATTGATTTTCTTGAAACCTATTCTCATTGAATAGCTACTCCTTTAAAGGAATATTCCTGCCAAACTTCAAGAGTGTAGGTCTAACAGTTTCCGAGTACTCGGGAGATGAGTGAGTCGCTTTTCTCCCGTATATTGTTAGATGATAAGCATTAAGTGGTTTATATCCTATCATGACAGAAATGTGTAAAAGAAGTTATTAATTTATTACTCCTACAATATTACATTTTTAGAATAATTTAAATAATTTTATAATTGAAGCAACTTTTTATGGTTGAACTATCACTTTTTGATATGCAAGCTCACTCAATTGTGAAACACAATATTTCTTACTCGAAAATTATTTGCACAGATCTAGCCTCTCTTTTTTTAAAAAAAAGTCTAGATATCTACACGATCTGAGCGAATATTTACACTTGCTGGCGTCTTACAGTCGTCTGGTTTAACTGATTAGAATGAATATTTGACCTGAGGAAGAGTAACAGCCTAGGCTGTGTTTATAAACAGATTTCTTCTTTGCACAACCTTGCTTTGTAGAATCGCGTGGTGTAATAAAAAAATAAAAAATGTCGATAAAAGCTTTGCGTTTTCCATTGATAAAATATTCTTAAAACTCTTTGTGTGAATAATTTTTATTTCATTTTATAATTGGATTGACGTTAATTAATGATTTGCCTGTGTGTTCTTTATAATCTTCTCTATTTTTTGACAAGTAAAACTGAAATTATGTTTAATTTTCATAACCCGCATTTTCACAAACTCGGCCACCCTCGGTCCATATTACACCTGATACCCTTCCGTTAGAGCTGGATATATTGTTAATAAATATTTATTCATTTTATTGCTTTTTAATGCATTGAGAGTATATGTTATTTTGTTACTTCAAATAACATTTAAAATATGGTTCATACTATCCAACTAATTTGTATAGTATTCATATAAGTTTTTCCTATTAATACTTTCAATTTAATACATTAAGTGCGTTATAAATTAATTTAAATGTACTTCTTCGTTCTGAAATATTATTCATTGAATTTGCAAAAAAACAGCAAGAAACTTTTGAAAAGATTTATAAGAAAATGACTTAAATAAAACTTTAAAAACTACGATATAAATAAGTGGCTGTACATTAATAACGTTTAAATGTAACTTATTTCTAAATTGAAAAATAAGCCCCATTTTCAAGCAGATTTTTTTTTAAGTCTCTAACTGAGGTCAGCATTTTATTTTTTCTATTCCAGCTCATTTGAATCGATTTGGTGTTTAACCTTTTTCATTTTCAAAGGAAAAATGAATATTCGGAAAAAATGCGAAGTAAGCGAAATCGTTTAAATATTCGATTGGAGTATACCGCTCTTGAATAATCATTAATTGCGAAAGCTTAAATATTCTTATAATAAAAAAGCTCATTAATGATGGAAAAAAAGGCGACGAGTAAAATTGGTAGCAATATTTATAATTTTTTCGTGAAACTAGCATAATTTTTGCTTCTTTAAGTAAATGACTTTAAAGTGCTTTAGATTTAAAACAAATTTGCGGCAAATTGCAATTTGATTGCATTTGAATGCTTTGGTTTTAGACTCTGCTTAATAAATTTGATAGTTGCCCCTATTTAAATGACCTTTAAATTTCGACGTTACAGATGTTTTGTTGCTATTTTTTTCTGATTTACTTACATCTGCTGTACCAAACGATTCAGAAAAAATACGTCTTCTCTTTTTTTCCAAAAGAATTTTTCCGTGAAAATATTTACAATAACAATGGGCTCAATTCAGGATGGTTACATGATAAAAGTAATCACGTGTTTGCGACTAAAATAAAACTAACTTGTTGCTCTGTTTGTAAAGTTTAGATAAAATTTCAGATTTCTTAAATTGGGTAAAGATTCACAAATGTAAAGAAAAAAATCTTCAAAAATTTTAAAATTTAAAAAATATTATATTAATGATTGATTTTATATTAATGTATTTCCTCGTTGTGTTGCTGTCATTTCCTTGGGTATAATCTGAGATGAACTCTTCTTATTTTTCCTAACTTCGTTTTATATGTTGTGGAACAATTCTGTATTGCAGAATTATTATATTCTCGCGCAAAGTGTGTCATACCCAAGGGTGCTTACATTGTGTTTTTACTATAAAATTTGTATACAATATTAAAAAGGAAGAAAAGTAAGAAGTACAACATGTTTATTACATTTTTCACACGTAAATTTAGTTTTTCTATTCTTTTTGTAAGGACATTCAGTACATTGTTTATACATTTCTTTTATCGCATCGTGAGTGAGTGCGATGTTTTCACTGGATCTTAATTTTTTTTTAATCTGTTTCTTTTTCAAACTAAACATATAGGAGTAAACTTCTTTATTCTTTAAATTTAAAAATTTTGGAATTTCTTTTTTATTTTCTCTTATTTTGTTCCAGCAATAGTTTTTTTTTATCAAAAGTTCCTCTGAAAGTGGATAAGATTTGTACCAGTTATCTCCTTTAAAATTACGTTCTTCTCAAATGTTTTTGTGTCTCTTCATATAAACCATTTATTTTCAACAGTGTCTCCCTTTTCTAAATCTGGATCGATTTCAGTGGAGGAATCATACTTGCTGCTACACTCTTCATTTGCTTTTTCCTCATCATGATCGCGAAGGGAATTTCTTCATACGAAAATACTGTTGTACTATATCTATTAAATACTGTATTTATTAAATTACTTAAATATCACATTTCTTCATCATAATTACAATAAAACGTCATAGAATAAGGAACATTTAAAACGTGTTCATGCATTCAGAACTGTAACGGTGATTCACGCGCAAGGTATGACATACCCGAAGAGGTGATATCCAAAAATATATATTTAGAATTCGCCTACAGCTACGGCCCTTCAAAGGATATGACTTAAAAGTAAGCTACACGAGAAACTATCCATTTTCCAAAAAAGGTTTAGAAGGAGCGTTGAAAAAAGTTAGAGGGTGGGTATGACACACCTGCGCGAATAGTGCCGGGTTAAAACATATTTTACCTCATGTTAATGATAAATAAGTATTTCCTCTTTTTATATTTTTAAAATTATACTTTCCTGGACTTTTAATTGCCAACGGATTTTACATTTATAAGTTTAGATACTGTTCTGTAAAATAATGATAAGTGATTAAATCTAACGAGATCGTGATGTTCTCTCGTTAAAATGGTGCAAATACGGAAAATTAGATGTTTCAGATGTAGATTTCATACTCTCAATGTCACTGGAAAATATATAGTGCGTGGTCGTCTAAACGGGAATTTAAATCGAGTTTCGAACAGATACAAACAACAGGAAATACGGTTAAAAGAAACATTTTAATCTTAAGTTTATGAAAACTCGATGTTTTTTATTTTGGTGTCAATTTTTTTTAAAGTAAGTGTTAAAAATATTTGTGTACTAAAGCACCATAAATATTTAAGGGGACATTTCACGATTTACGCAAAAATTTTTAATTTAAGGATTTTCAATTCTTTTTTGGTTGCCTTATATGTGTATATTCTATCTAAAACAAATTTTGTGCTCAAAATTTCATAAAAAGTTAGCCATTTAATTTTTTAATGAAAAACGTAAAATTTGTGATTTTAAAATGGCACTCCTCCAACAAAAATGTGCGTACACGCATGAGATTTGATTTACAAGTACGTCACAAACTATGTAAAACAAAAGTTGGTATGGGTTTTGCGATAACATCATTGGTATTTGTATAAGACTTCTGTTTATGAATGCTTATTGAAAATTCCATAAAAAATGTATAAATTTTTAGTTGAATTATTTTTTAAAAAAATAAGTGTTACTTTGATTCAAAAATGCATACCAACTTTTGTTACATGTACTATCAGCAATAGGTAAACAAAATTCAAAGAATTTGGCGCAATAAAAAAAACCCTTAGTATTTTAAAGGAAGACAAACTAGTTATTTTACCTTTCTGAGATAGGTAAGTTTAAAGTTTTAATTTTCCGTAGGGATGTGAATAAAAACGACCGTAAAAGCTATCATAATTCCGCGATTTTTAAGTTTAGAGCTTTCAAATGTTGCGAGGTTATAGAAAAGTATATAAAGAATAGTTTAGGCTTAAAAAATTAGATGTGATTTTTTGACCGATTTTTGTCAATTGAATCGCACTTTGTCCTCTTAAAAATTTAATAATCTCAAAAATATTAAACACCTTATGTCAATCATGTATACGTTAAGTGCTTTCAATAATGATCTATAGTCTGTCTTACCATATTCGCTAAACCAGCTATCGCCAATTGGTGGTCCGTGAAAAAGTTTTGATGGTCGCGGAATAATACGGACATTCTCTTATATTTTTAAGATGATTCAGTTTTAAATGACAAGTAATAAAACGAATAATAAAACACAATTTTTACTTAAAAAAGATTTTTTAGCTACTAATTTTGCGAAATATTTTGGTACTAGATTTTTAGCTACTTTTGCAGGCGTTTTTATCGACATTTGAAAATGATAGTTGGCGTGGTAAATTGGCGTTATAGCGCTTTACTTCGTTGATATTTCTTTGCATTACCGGTTTGATTTTGCTTTTTTTTTTTTGAATTTCCATATCAGTGATACGGAAATGTAAATAGAAGCGCAAAAAATAAGGCCCACTACACACAGTCGGACCTCTATTTAATGAAGTCGCTAAATCCCGAAAAAAAAAATCGCGTTATGGGGAAAACTCATGAACTATTCGTTAATCTTTCAGTATTCTTCTATTCTTGGTTCCAAGAAAAAGTTCCCAAAATATAAAAATTCACAAAATGGATGTCCTGCTGTAGTTAGAAAGTTCCTTTTAACAGTGGTCACATATTAGTGGTCTGCCAAATATAACGTTATGCATTTAGTGGTTCATGAAGTTCTAAAATATGGCGACCGTTGCATTAAACAATTCATCTTTAAAAAATATCATCAAGTCTTAAATTGTGTTGCATCCAATTTTTTATTATTCATATTAAGGTAATTTGGTGACATTATTCCACAAAAACGCAAACCTAACGAGCATTTGTCTTATTATTATGTATATTTATTAAACCATTGCCATGGAATATATCATAATTTTGCCCCAATTTTTTGTTGCATTAAAAGTATTATCTGCTTCTTCTTATTGTATTTTAAAAATCTTTAACTTTTTTAAAGAATTGCAACAAAAAATATTCTTTAAAGCGGAGCTGAGTTGTAAGCAACCTTCACGCGTGTTCGGGAAGTAAAATCTGAAAGAAGTTTATGAGGTGGTTTATTTTTTGGCAACCCGCCACAAACGTTCAGGTGTTCGAGTTCGAAAAATCGTTTGGCCCGGAGGATAAGCAATGTTTTTTTTTCACTTCAGTTTACCTCAACTCCAGCTTATCTTTAGCACGCGTTCGGATAATTTATCAAAACATTTGTTTTGTATTGCTACCGTAAATGTTTTATTAGAATAACTTTCCTTTAATCTCATACATGATTTTTTATTCATCCCTTGGTTGCTTTTCCCAGAATTTCTTGAAAGTACTTTTTTACGTTCGAAAGAAGAAGTGTATTTTAAGTTGAACGAATGAAATTGCCGAAAGTAGTTTTGCTTGGTAGTCAGATAAGTGAATAAAAAGCAGGATTTTAGTCCAGACTATATTGTTCATAATGTGTGCATTGTGATATACATAGTGTGCATGATTTTATCTCACGTGTAAAAAATGGGGTTGCAAAATTTTTAAATAAATCCAGACACATAAATTTTTCTGTTTAGCCTTATTAATTTTTGATAACGTTATCATCGTGTTACTTTCAAAATAACTAAAACTTTTACCAAGAGAATAAATTTTTGTGATTATTATTTACTCATCCAATGCCTTATATATGAATATGATAACCTTTGGCGGATTTTAGAATCGATATAAATATTTTTTCCTGATTTACTCACCATACGTTTTATTAAACTGCATATACATAGTAGAGGTATGTTCGGCCTCCACAAGACTTGTGGGACCTTCATAAAAACTAGACCTTATATTTACTTATATTCACTTATTTAAACAATGGCAACTTTTTTGACCATACTATGAGATTCCGGATCTTATCAGACAGTTGGCTTTGGACACAACAAACTGTATCCGCCAGACATCTTTAAAGATCTATACTGATGGCAGCACAGGTGATGGGGAATTTCTGGTAGTGGAGTACGGAGTCATGGACATTAAGACCAAAAATCAAAATTTTTGTTCAGTTTTTAGATCGGAGCTTATTGCTATCAGAAGGCTTTTGCAGTTCGCATGTGAAACCGAGGTTCAGTTTCAAGACGTTTGAATTCTGACTGACAACTGTGCTTCAGTACAACATCTATCCAATTGGACATCTATAGGCTACCAGACTAGCCTTGATATCCTTAATCTTCTTGATAGGATTTCTTCTAATCATCGTGTACATTTTCAATGGGTTCCCACGTTGGGGCTGATGGTAATGAAAAAACCGATTTCTTAGTCAGGACTGCGATTGAGGAGGAGGTGAGCCCTACTGAGTCTCTTATGTTTATCAAATAATCCTCCTTTAAGAAGATTGAACTCAATCAACTTAAAAGAACTCTTCCTAGTCATCCATGTTACTTCGAAAAAAGTCCAGGAAATACCTAGCAAATACCAGACTGCTTTCTCACGCTTTGTGAGCGACCGTATAAAAGCTCTGACTTTTCGTCAGGGTCAGAAGATATTTCCGGAATGCCACTGGTGTTATTCCGAGATGGTCTCTCCTGCCCATATCATGACTTGTTTGAATTTTAAAAAAGACGAGGTCGCCCTGGACCCTCTTCTGTTTCCAGAATTATTTCTAGAATTTTTTGGATTCATGGAAATGGTCTAGCATTGCTAGGCAGTCTGGGATTAGAAACAACAACGGCAACTTGAAAATTTATAGAATTAAATAAAGAATATTATAAATATATGTTTCAGTGGCTACTGGTAATCATAAGCAATTGTATATTTTTGGGGCTAGAACACCATCTGGTGCAAAATGGCAACACTACCGGACATGTTACCTGATCTCTCCATAAAAACTCATATTTTCTTACTATTAAATGTTCGTAAAGAGATGATTGTGACCTGTAGTTTGTTAACTCTTTCATGCGCTGAATTTTTGACAAAAATAATACACTAAAGAGAAATAATTTCAAATATTTTAGATAGACCTCACAAAACTCTAATTATTGAACAAAAAAGCTGGTACATATTAATAATATTAAACACTTTTTCAAATAAAAAGTGTTCAAAGTTTTAAAAAATAGGTGGTAGATATTTTCTATCACCACGTTTCAAGCAGCATGATAATTCTGGAAACATGATTTTTCCTTCCTAGGCACAATGGTAGCTTTAGCTAGTTATTTTATAAATGGAAAATAAAGGAATTCGCTTCTTCATCTTATACTGTTATTCATCCTATGTATTAAAACCTTTTCAGTTTTTCCTAATCTAATGTTGTAAGCTTAATTTTAGTTTAGTCCTAATTTACCTAATGTTAGTTTTAATTTTAAATATTCTATTCTAAACATATTTTATTTTACCTATAGTTTTTATTTTCTCAACATATATATAATAAGAGTATTAGTTGTATTAATTTTTTACTGAACACGAACTATTGCTCATGCAGAATATCTGTGTAATTTTGTGTATATTACTATTATTTAATAATAATAATAATTTTTTGAAAAAAATGTATTTCACTACAAATTTATTTGGCACAGTAAACATGTCCATTGTTGCGAAAAAATAAGTGGAATGCATTTTATATTTGAGAAGAAGATGGCCTTCAAAAGCGTGGTGGTACATTTTTTGGACTTTCAAATTTTCATAATAGCAATGCTCATGTGAGGTACTAATTATTGTAATTTTGACTTATCTATTTACATAATATATGTACTTACCTGATTTGCATCAAATATCACCAGAATCACTTTTATTTACACTTAAAAATACACAACGCAGTCACTTCCAAAAAATACCACTCAACAGACTCACAGCCGATCAAAGAATGAACTACTGCGTAAACCCATTGCACACAATTAGCTTCTGACAACTGTTAGAAACTTGAGTAACTGCTAGGAGTTGACCTCAGTGGTGTTTCAGAGAATGTACCACTTAGCATCAATTTCTGAGGCATTCAAACAAGTGGTACGTTTTATGTACCACCACACAATAAACGAATAAGAATTGGTGGTATAACATTCGTACCACCAAGCATGAAAGAGTTTAACTTATTCTGTGGTATGGGCTTTTTTTTCTTCCTGCCTTTTATATTACTGCCAGTTTAAAATGTGGCTCTTAAGACTGCAAAGTTTCCCCACCTATCGTATAGTTTGCTTGCTTATATATTTAAGAAATAACTTAGTATACAATTTCTTTAATTCCTCCTCGACTTTTCCCTTACTCAGCTCGGGCAGGCGAAACGTACCATCCTGGGTCATCCCGATTATAGCTTGGGCACTGTGAAAATTTATACTAAGCAATCGGTTCTTCCCAAATTATTTCACATGGGCTTTTTATGGTTTCAAATAATTGAAAAATACCTCTTAGGGGGAGTTTTCTGGTAAACAGACGTCCTTCTGCTGAGCCCCCCCCCCCAACCTCATTCACGCTTGTCTGAAAAACACTTTGTTGGCTGCATTCTTCCAACAGAGAAGAAAACTAATCCAACACTACAATGTATTATTTGCTGCTAAAATAGAGACAGTATAGGGAAGAAGTTAAGGAGAGAAACAAGATTCTATTGTCTAGATTGCGATATTGGGTTACGTGCAATACCGTGTTTTCGATTTTATCGTACACAAAAAAATTTTGATTAAATATTTCATAATCATTTATGTAACTGTAAAAGATGTAAATAAAATTTGTAATTCAAGATAAAAGCTAGGTATTCTAAGCTTTATATTATATTTAGCGTGAATTAAAACTTCAAAGTCTTTTGAATTCAGCCCAGAAAGCAAATTTTTGATTAATCTAATTTTCTCTGTCTTATATATTTTAAATATTATTTCATAAAAGGAAATTCACATTTTGGAATTTAATTAAAATTACATTTAAATTTTGAGAGACCACCATTTTCTTAAGATTTTTGTCGACGTATTTAAAAACAAATTGCTTTCTAAAAATCTTAAAAGTTTTTTTTATTTTTTGAGAACATTTAATTCTGACATTTATTGTATTCCCGTTTATAAAAACCAATTAAAAATGCCATTAAATACATTTATTATTTTTAAAATTCACCAGATTTATCTTTAGCTTTCTGTCTAAAGATCTAAAAATATAGTTACTAAATATACTTTTAAAAAGTTACTGGTATACTGATATATTCAGATAAATATAGATTATTACGTTGAAAACGCATGCCTGCTTAAAACTGCTTTTGTTCAATGTTAATTAAAGAGCAGAATTTACACAAATATGAATAAATAATTTGCTTGAAAATGTTCCAGTATTAATGCAAGTTATCGTAGTTATAATAGCTTTCAAATTTAAAGAGAAATACCAAAACTTCAAGAGAGGATACTTCAGTAGCTCTTAACATAGCAGGACAGCTTTGCGGGGTTTTAGAGGTCATCCAACCTTTTCCCACCTGTTTAGAATACTCATTTAAATCCAAAGTATATTAATGGATAAATAATCTGAAACGATTATTAGTTATCGAATGAAGATACATACCTAAAACGACGTGTAGACAACGGTTTAATAAAAAACGAACAAGCAAGCTGTCGTCACAGATTCAGTAAACTATTGCTAATTTAAAGCTACTAAATAGAAAGGTCTAATTCTAACTATGTTACATCGAAAATGTATATTACTAATAATAAAAATTTATATTAACTAAAATTAAAAAATAAATTTTTAATATAAAAATTATATGGATTTTTGACTATAATAATAATGTTAAGAAAAATCTAAATAATTATATATGTATATATAATTAAATAAATAGAACATATCGCTATGTATGTTCGAATAAAAGAAGAATTTGTAAATGAATAGAAATTTGAAGAAACTTTTTAAAACTAATATGATTATGTTTTCTAAAGCACCAATCTAAATATCGAGAAGTACTGAACTGTACATTTTAAATTTCTTTTATGTTATGAAATCGGTATTTTTGTAAAAATATAATGATTATATTGTAATAATATAAAACAATAAAAGATATACTATTTGGACTTGAGAACTTAGTTACAAAAAAAGATCTTTTCTTGATATGGTTAGTGGATAGTTCTTTAACTTAGAATTATTTAATTGTTTTAAGTTATGAAAACGATGCTATATGAAATTTAGTTTTGTTTTTCCATATCAGATAAAAAATTTCCAGAGAAACTTGCAGGAAATTGCAATTTTATATTTCAGCGTATATATATCACAATTTATATAGAAACATTTACCCTAAAATAAATATTATTCATCTTTATTTTTTTTTAAATTTTCACATATACGGGGCTTTTTTATTTAATATTCCCTAATTAATTGTTTCTACATCTGTAATTTCCTGGTCACTTATTCATTCTTTATGTACCATGAAAAAACATTCTAAAAGCCCAAACTCGAAATTGTGACAGGGTTATTTTATTTCATTTAATTCGACTAAAAATATTTCCCTTCTGAATAAATTCCAAAACAGAGAATTACTAAAAGTGTGTTAGGAAATGTGTTTCTCTTAATTAATTAGCTTGATGAAAATTGTTTCCGAGACAATGACCAAAACGAGAAATACTACAACTTTTCTTTTTGCGCCGCAGCGACGCCTAGCGAACGTCGAAGGTATTGTACGCTCCCGTGACAGCAGAGCGGGTCCTTTATTGTATCGAATTTCCGGAAGTCAGCCGTTTTGGAAATGGCACAATTAAATTCGAAGTTACGGTTACAGCTTCCTTAATACAGTTACAGTTACGTGAGAATGTTTTATTGTTTTTATGAATATGATTGTTTTATTATTATGCAATCAACATGCATTGTTATATCTAAGGTTTGATAATAGGTGACAAATTCTTTATATGTTATTTTGCTTAGTTTTTAGTAAGATAAAAATTAATTTTTTTCAAATTATTGATAAGAAAAATTACTCCTCTTTATACAAGTAGACAGAATATCCAGTTTCAACGACACAATGAAATGGGCTCAATTCATGACGGTCAGATGATTAGGCAATCTCGTGATCTGCATTGAATTCAAAACTGACATTTAACTGGTACTTGTTTTATTTGTAAGATTAAGGTAAAATTTCATAACTAGGCAAAGGTATTCAAAAATTAAAAAAACAATTTCATCAAAAAGTTTTTAAAATTAAAAAAAAATATCTTATATTATGCATGTATTTTGATCACTTATATGCGTTATTTCTGTTGAAGAATATATATAAAAAAGTTTTTCGTAATGATATAAAACATTTATTTATTTATCTTTTACAAGAGCAATAGTAAAAAAGCAGTTAAGTTCTGTCCTATTATGGTTACAAATTAGAACTACACAATTCGTATGAATTACAATTTATGTAAAGAGTATGAGCAGTTGTATAACTTGTATAATGGGGGTTGGGCAGTCGTTTGGAGGACATGGGTTACGCCCCTCCCCCTAGATTATTTAAAAGAAAGTTCTTGCAAAAAGAAAAAGTTGGCTGCGGCGAAACTCATGAACTGATTGGTTAGAAACACATAACTGTGTGCATTTATCACGTGACTAGGACATCACAGGAATTTATGAGCTGATTACCTAGAAACACGTGATTGTAGTTATCGTATGCAGGGACGTCTTAAAACTTCTTGAGGCTCTGGGCCAAAACGCAAAAGTAGGTTCTGGGCCACTGGCGTAGCAAGTTCTAAGAGGGTACTGTATCAAAAATTCCTTGAGGGCTCTTGTTAGGAACCCCTTAATATCTTATGATTTCTTGCTTACACATGTAGGGGCCCCGTATTATGATAAAGCTGATACGGTGATTGCTAAACCCTGCCTTAGACCTAAGCGCAATTGTGGGCCCCACATATGACCCTTAAATTACAGTACACATCATACGTTGTCAAATAACCCGAAACAAATTAATATACATGATTTACAATCGCACACAAACCAGGACGACCGACTGCCACCTTTTGTCTGAAGAAGTAATGATGGTGTATGGTGATAGGCCTAGACCCATGCATGGACGACGATCCTCACACGTATCCAGTTGACATATCTTCCGAAATTTGGATTCCTTCTGAAATTTGGAGGTTTTTTTTTTTTTGGAGAATATAACCGGTGAAAACATTTGACCATTGAAATTATTCGAATCATTATATTATTAAGGCTGAGTCGAGAACGAGACGAGACCCAATTGTGGTCCAGGCCCTGGCCCCATGCCTTAAGACGTCCCTGATCGTATGACTATAACGTCAAATGAATTTAGCCTGTTGAAATTTTTTGCAAAAAGTTTATAAGTAATATTTATATATTTTTTTAATCTGAAAAAAAAGGGAGAACGAACAACGTTTTAAACTTTATCTCTATAGTTCAAAAACTTATCGAGTTCAGGTTAAATTCTTTATTACATTAGCCAATTATTACTTTATTTTGCAATATTATGTTATTTGTTAACAATATTTACAAAACTTATAAAAACATTTTTTTTCTATAAAAAGTTTTTTTTTAGTTTGCTTACATAACAAGTACGACCTCGATTTTACTAATCCTAAAAATTACCAATCTCAAAAAAAAAAAAAAAAAAAAAAAAAAAGGAGGGTAGCAAACTTTTCTAACTCATTTCAAGTATTGTGTGGGTGAAATCACGTGACCGAACATCTCGACAAGACAAGACGAACAGTCATGGAAACACGCCAATATGAAATCATGAATAATATGTAATCTTCAAGAATTTTTATTTAGTTTATGTTTACAAACTTATATCACTCCCGTCATAAATCCGAAACCATCTGAAACAGTTTCTATTGGCTAGCTGTTCTTTTAGCAGATGTTTTCTGGTTATTCCTGAACGGGGGGATTTTGTTTCCAATGTAAATTGTTGGTTCTTATCTTGTAGTTATTTATAAAGAACAAATGTAGCGAAATATATGTTACTTTCAAAGGCACATTAAGAATTGTTATTAATACTTTCGTTTCATGGTTCGGCTATCTTATTTTCTTTAGTATTACTCTTCAGGGATGGTTTGAATGGCATTTTTGATCCAAGTTTACATTTTATAACTCCATACTGAACTAGAAATTGTTTAAATGAAAAATAATATTTTTCCTGAAGGAGATAAATGTTTTTATATTTTAATGGATTCTTCGTTATTCGTAAGGGCAGACACATCAATGTGTTCTTGAATTGGACATAAAATTTTTCCATTACATTGACAGGGATTTTACGATTCATTTGAGGTTCACATGAGGTACATAAACAAAAGAAAGCTTTCCTAGACAAATTTGAAAAGACATAGAATTGTAAAAAATATTAAAAATCAATAAATGAAGTACTTTAAAATCATATTTTTTAATTTAAATTGCTTTTATGCATTTTTTTTTCGGATTCTTTACAGTCTTTTAGATTTCTTTACAGTTTCTCCCTGTTTTGAACTACTAAATTTAGCATATTGATTATTTCGTTAACTTTATATCTCCACAAATAACTAAAAGCATAAATTTATATTTTATTATTGCAAGCCATTATTTTACTTATTAAAAAGCATATTTATATAAAGTCATCATTTCTATTTTCTGTTAGTCATTATCGTTAAGAGAAAAATATCTGTGTATTAGGTAAGTTCATTTTTTTAAAATTCATCTTGTATAATCTTTAAATATTGTATCGAATGAATTAATTTAAAAATGCATTTTAATCCATTCCAGAGAAAATATTATTGTAGGTAATGGTAAGTTGTATGCCTAGCGGTAAATTCTCTCTCTTTTTTTAAAAATTTTATTGAATTGGAGTTATGTATGCAGTATTTTACAACTCAAAATGTTTGCCCAATACTATGAAACATTCAGTGGCGAAACGGAGAACATTAGCCCTTCCACTTGCAAAGTCAGGTTTGGGTCCTGAAGCCATATCTTACAAAGGGTACATACTTGGCTTCAGTCAGGCTTTGCACCCCCTCCCCCTCGCGATGCGGGTGTGTACGTTACGCCACTGACAACAGAGGTTTTCAACCTTGGTTCCCTGTTACTTTGACAGGAGTTCTTCAAGTATTCGTTATTTGCTGAATCAAAATGAAAAATTTTAGCAAAATTTTAATTTTTATAAAAGATTAAATTCTTAAAATCAATTTGTTTGTAAAAATAAATATAAATAAATATTTTATGGATAAAATAAAATCTTGAATTTCATAAAAGTTTAGTGCTTAAGTATCATTGGATAAATTAGAAAGTTTGCCAATGAAAAAGGAACAACTTGACGATATTCGACGCTCAAGTCTAAATTTAAGCTGGAAACAACACACACACACACACACACAAAAAAAAAAAAAAAAAAAAAAAAAAAAAAAAAAAAAAAAAAAAAACACACACAAAACTCTTAAATTTTAGGTTGCAAATTTGCAGAATACGCAGAAGTTTCTCACACAATTATAAGCATTTTAATGCCATTTGAACTCTGTATTTAAGTTAAAAATATTTCTGAAAGTATGTGGCAACAAAAACAAAATATAAAAGCATATTAACGCAGAACATGAAAACTGTCTGTAGATAGCTTCAACATACCTAGATTTCAGCAGTTCATGTAAGAAAATTCAAACACATATACCAGTTATTAATTTTAATGGTAGATGAAACCTGGAGCACGAATCAATTACATTAATAATTACGTAAAACATTTTTAATGAAAAATATAGCGTTTTCAATTGTTTTTATTTAAAGTACCTTTAACACAGGCTAATCTACTTTAAACATTCTTTTAACATATATTTTTCCGGTTTTTTTAATGGGTTTCCTGAAAACACCTTATAGTTTCATGGGTCGACAGAGTTAGAAATACTCTGCTTTTGTAATTGAAACTTTTGCCATAATAAAAATTACAAAAGACAAAATCACATTTTAATCAATGAAATATAGCTTCAAAAGAAATTAAAATACATTCATATCCGTAAAAGTTAAATAATAATTACTGATACATGAAGTAATGATTGTAACAATAAGTAAGGATATTTTATATAAATTTAAATAATCATTACTTTTATAGCATCACCAATAAATTAATGCTAATTATGAATTTAGTTTAAATTCTTTTACGGTATTAATTCACAACGGACTACAAATTAAAGCTATCTATACGATAAAGTCAATTACAATTCGCAAATAGTTAATTTGTATTCTTTTAATTAGAATACCGTAACAGAATAGAGAGCCGAATAATAAAACCAAAGGCACCCTCCATTAAAGGACAGACACCCCCTCCTGAGAAGAATACCTTTTGCAAATGACGTTTGTTAAATTACAGCGAATCGAAAAAGATTAATCAGTCAGCTCACAGCTGTGTGTTAAGGACCGGAAAATATAATTACCCGGAAATCAGAGACTTGATGGAAAGTACCTTCTGGTTTTGGCCGATTCCATCAACATCATGCCACCAGCCAAGAATAATGAGCCTTTCGTCGCATCTACCCAAACAATCTCAGAGAAACTGTTCAATACTAGTTGAGAAACGAATCGGATGATGCTGTGAAGCACCCAGGTTGAACCAGTGTTCACATTTGATAAGGCCGTGGCTAAATACGACGATTTGCCGCTTCATTAGGTCTGCAAACATAGCAATTCGATAGTCGAATTTATTGGATGGTAAGAACGTGATGTGTATCAGTGATGTAAGTTTTTGATGTGATCACGGAAGTTTTTTATTTTGTTTGTTTTTGTTCTTACAATGCTTGTATTAGTGTCTAATTGATTTCGTCTCGATGAGAGGAAACGTTCTTTTTTTTTGTGACGGAAATAGAAGGTGGCATGATTATTATGTTACCGTTTTGTAGTTTGGGTTCTCCAAACGGTTTCTGGTAGCCTTTGTTAACCTCTTCCAGGTTCATTTTATTTTCTAGCATACCTATCTTTTTAAACATAATAGCAATCATTCGCATACAAAATTTCCTAAAAATTTATATAAAAATATCTATTTAAATAAATGAGTAATTCATACCTGTAAATTTGCTTTCTGTAAGGCAGAAATCATTAAACTTCGGAGTCAATTCACACCAGCCATAAATATAAAACTTTGCCTTTGTAGAATTATAATTTTTAATGACATATTTTGCATTTACACAAATGATTATGAAATTATAAATCAAAATTTGATCGTGTTGGATAAATTTGAAAACATGGTACTGCACATAACCTAATATAGCAATCTGGGTAGTAGAGAGAGAGAGAGAGAGAATTATGTTCCTCTTCTTACCTTCTTCCCTTTACTGTCTCTCTTTGAGCAGAAAGTAATATACGCTTTAGTGTTGAATTAGATTTCTTCTTTGTTGGGAAAATGTAATCAACAAAGTGTATTTCAGACAATCTTGAAGGGGAGTGCTCAGCAGAAGGACGTCCTCTTTTTGCAGAAAATTCCACTGAGTGGTACTTTTCAATTATTCGAAACCACAAAAAAGTACATGTGAAATAATTCGGGAAAAACCGATTGCATAATGTAAATTTTCACAGTGCCCGAGCTACACTCGGGCTGAGCCAGGAGGGTACTTTTCATCTGCCCGAGCTCCGCTCGGGAAAAGGTCTAGTTCTGAGTTTGGAGTAAAATGATTGTTTCAGAATCGTTGGTATGAAATAAAATATTATTACGACTTCTTTTAGAAATGTATGGGTTAGCTTGGAATAAATTTTTTCCCCTTGCTTTGAAGAACGAATGTGATGTGATAATCATATTATAGGTAAATGGATGTATGTAATTCTAACTGTGTTTCCTTTATTCTTTATCAAGCGCTGACTTTGAAATAGCAAAATGGCTTCAAAATCATTTAGTATGGGTTAAAAGCTCGTCGTGTAGAATTGTTTGAAATGAAACAAGAGTAATTGTTCTAAAAATTTTAATAAAAAAATAGATGACAATTACAAAAAAAAATCTCTCCAGAAAATCAGATAACTACCATCGAAACTGAAATTTCAAAATTTGAGGGGTATTTAATTTAACTGTAGAAAATTCTCTAATTCTCTCGGCTTTAAATGTCTAAATCAGGGGTGGGCGGAGTTTTCAATTCTACACAGGCTACTTCTAATATTTTTAAAGTGTTACGGTCCACCTAGTAGTGTGAGTGTGGAGATTTTGCATTAAAATTGTATGTTTTCTTTTCTTAACACTTGTTTTCGATTTTGTACCTCTCTTTTAAAATATGACAGATTACTATTTTTACAACAAAAATACAAAATTGGAAAGTCGTATGTTTGAACTTTGTACAAATGTTAGACCGTGGAGCGCGGTCGTATTCAATGCAGCGAGCAGAGAAAATACGTAAATTGATGAATCTGAAACTAACGCATTTGAACTTAATTCGTCCCTCGCCGTCGCGGAACATGGCATCAACACGAGTACCTAACCCCGTGGAAACAAGGGTGTGGCATATCTCAATAGCCCATCCCAGGCTATCACGGGAAGCGCTGATCATTGACAATTATTCTCCCTTCAGTCGGTGTGTGGGGAAAAATTCATTTATACGGATCACTTTTTCCCCTACAGCGGCAGTGAACATGTTACGCGTCATATTTTGCTTCCAATGAAGGTACATGTGTCGTCTACACATTTATCGAATTATTTGCTTAAGTAAAGGCAGTCGCATCGATTGTGAAAAGCTGATTCCCCAGTCTAGCTCCGTCAGTGTTCCCCAAATATCTTTCCTTTAGTATCTCTGTTTTAGGTCTTCGTAAAAGAGGCCACTCCAAAATGTCTTGGCGGTCCACCAGTCGATCATTATCGACTTAATGCCCATCCCAGGTCTAAATTAAGAAGAGGGAGGAAATTAACTTTAAAATTAATCGGAACATCATTACGGTCACCGCAAGTGACCACTGTAATCTAGTGACTATGGTCACGAACTCATGGTTAGCTTGTCACAAGTTAGAGCCCTAGCGCCGCAGAAGACCCGTTGTATAAAGGGGACTGATGCTCGTTAATTCTTTCGTAGCTCAATGTTCTCCCGTTGTCGTGGTGCAGGAGCTTGGGGAGGGAAATACCTGCTCAGATGTCGTCTCGTCAATCGACAGAGGTTCAAAATTAAGAGGTCCGTCGCCAACGGCTTCCGTGTTGCTTAAAAAAGTGCGACTTTAATGAACTCTTACTCATGCATGGTCGCAGTAAAATGAATAGATGTTACAATGTGTTTTTACTTATTTTATATAAAAATACAGATAGTTAAAAATTGGATTAAGTAAAATTTTATATTATTGAGTTTCATTAAAATTTAATAACTGTTACATTAGAATTGAATAATAATTATTACAGTCCAAAATTTCTTGTCACGTATTATTTTGAGTAGAAAATTTATTAATCTAAGTCTTTCCGGATGGAATTAAAAGGGAAAAATTTTTTAATCATTATTTATGAGCAGCGAAAACGCATAAAAGATTTAAAAGCACAGCCATTGATTATGTAAATATATTTGCATTAAAATTTACTTTTTAAAGTGATTGATAATACGAAAAAGAACAATTAGCAGGATATATAATTTGAGATACCAGCCCATCTGTTACGAAACTAGAATTATTTGTTTATAATTATAATTACTTTAAATCCTCTACTGAACCTCTAAAGAGTAAGGCATAATTACACATTGCACATAACCTTCCAATATTAATTTTTACCGTTCTTTTTCTATCCCATATTATTTGAAATTAATTGATGCTTATTAAATCTAGTTCCCTGTTTAAATAGCGTTAATATTTATGAATGAAAATTATTCCAAAGCCTGGTTTGTGTCGTATATTTCTTTAAAAAGTATGGAAATAATATAATTAATGACATTTTACTTTAGCACGAATCGCAAATTTCGGAAAAGTAAATTTTTAGTTTTCAATTCAAAATAATTAATAAACAAATCCGATCTTAAATCGCTCACACATATTGTTAATTACTTTAGAAATAATTAATTCTCTTTAATAAGGTACTTTTAATTAGAAGTATGTGGAATGTAACTTTAAGATAAAATAGTTAATGACATTTTTGGCAGAAGGTTTTATTTGCAATTACGAAAGGTAGTGATAGCGGATTAAGTTGTTTAGGGTTTGAGTAGCACACAAATTCGTTCTTTTGTAACTTGACAAGTTATTTTCGGAATTAAAATGTTTAATCTTTGTGATTTATTTTGTAATTTAGTTTAGTCATGTATGTATTGTGATTATCGTGTCAAGTATTAATGCGCCAACTGGAAATGCGAATGTAAGAGAAATAAAGCTGGGGAATTTAGAAGGAAAAATAATTATGTTTGGAATCAAATGAAACAGCTGTAACAAACGGAAAGGAATGAAATTATTCAAATACTATGTTATTAAATAGTTTGAATTTATAGAAAGGTACGGTCAACTCTCGATGATTCTAAGTTGAAGGGACCAATGAAAAACTTCGAATTATCAAGAGGGTAGGAAAAAACTCCCAAAATACATGAAGAGAAATTTTTTTCTAACACATTTAAATTTGAAACTATGTAATAAAGCAACAATTGCACATATGTATAAAATTATTTTAAAGTATTTTTAAAAAGTGCATATTACATATATACCGCATAAATATTATACAGAAGTTAGAAGTCCTGTATTAAAAGAATACACTTATGCATTAAAAACAACTATTAAAAGAATACATACTGTGCATAATAAATTTTGTTTTGACTAAAAACTCTATTATCTTTTTTTGTTTTATGGCATTCAATCTAACTTTGTCAATAGATTTTTGTAGAATAAATGAAGCTTGAAAATTTACCGCATCAAATGATTTTCAAGGAAAAAGTTGCATAGCTTGTTTAGTGACACTTTAGCTTCTGTCAGAGTTATCGGAGTCTACTCCGAGGGTCATCAAAGGCACTACGTTATACGGGAGACAAGCAGAAACAATACAACACAAAATATGTAAGGTCCAACCTGTTTGCTACAGAAATCTACATGAGTGTTCGAATTTTCGAGAGTTTTATAAGATCACTTCGAGTTATCGCATATTCTATTCCGGTCAGCCACAGATTTTACTTCGAAATATTGAGTGTAACAACACGTATTGTTTAGTTCGAAATATCAAGAGTTTTTCTAGGGGTTCAAATACTTCGAGTATATACTTCGGGCATATACTTCGAATTAGCGAGAGGTTCGTATTATCGAAAGTTTGAATTATCGAGAGTCGACTGTACGGTGAAATTAAACATTGGCCTCTAAAATTTAAGGTGACCTTGACGTTGAACAAAGAAAAACGCAACCTCTTCAAGCAGCTGTCATGGCGACATCTACCCTCTGCAAGAGCAACTAAGGCCATCAGACACACATGACGTAGCAAACAAGCCGTCACACACACACATGACGCAGCAATCAAAGCCATCACAGCCCACATGATGGCGCAATCAAAACCGTCAGACCCAATTGACGCAACAACAACTCACACACTCGCCATAACAACTATTTCGTCCGTTCACCTATCTACCGACTCACTGGGGGGCCGCGGCAGCCTAGTGGTCAAGGTATCGGGCTGGCGTGTCATGAGTTCGAGCCCAGTACCACTGAACACCCACAGTATTGGGAAGGGATGCACGTTAAATATGTCGAGAGCCCAAACGTCCTCCCGCTGGTGTGGTGTGGTAGTTAGGAGAGGGGGGTGCCAGCTCAGGTGTCGTCCGCGTCACTTGACCATGGTTCAAAATTACGCGGACCGTCGCCCAAAGCCCTCGTGTTGCTAATCAGTGCGACGTTAATATTCTTTCACTCACCCCAAAATTTAAGGTAAAACGCATTTTTCGAGGCTCACCATTAAAAAAGTGGCAGCGACAGTAAATTTCACTGTTTAAATCAGGGGTGGCAAATCCGTGGCACGGCTGCCATAGTGTGGTACAGCGGAGTAGTAACAGTGGCACTCGACAACTTAATTGAAAAATTAAAAAATCTGAAAAGATGGTAATAAATAACTTTTTATTTATATAATTTTATTGATATGCAGTTGGCTCAGGCAAAAAACAACCCTCAAAATTCATTTTAAATGCACTTAATTAATTGAATTACAAAAGGAAAGATTATCGCTTAGAGAATACTTCTTTATTGTTGCGTGCTCTGACTTTCCAAAGGAGAGTCCATTTGCGAGATTTTGGAATTGGAGGGAGCGTGTGTGTTTTAAAATATCTGGAAGAAAACAATGAAATGCCCAATGAGTGCTAGTTACTTAAAAAGGAAAATTTTCTGTGGGATTTTGCTCCTCTTACCGATATTATGAGATATTTAAAAAATTTTAACTTAAAACTACAGGGAAAAGGTTGCATTTTTTCTTACCCTAGTTGTCAGAATCTTCAAGATTAAACTCAAATATAGATGACTTGGTAAGAAAACTACAAATCCAAAAGCCACATTAAGTAAGTACTGTCGGTTTAATAAATATTTAGAATTAAATTTTTCAAGTTACTGATTTTTATTTTATACCTATCCTAACTGATTTGAACCTGTAAAAAATTTAATAACAGTGAAACCTAAGTTTGTACTTTGTTTCACTTTTGATTTATTTTTAATTTTCCACTTTTAAGACTTACTTTAAATTAACTGGGACGTCTGCGAGAAGGAAAAATGAACTTTTTTTTGCACCAACTTTAAATGGTTCTCACTTAAATTAAAAGCAACGGAAGTAAAATTTTTACGTTGAATTATCTGTATATTTATGTACTTGTTAATGTAATAAAAATTTCATTTTAAATTAAAAATAAATCTGTAAAAGCAATAACTAATCAATAATTATTTTTTTTTATTTTAGAGCATGTTCTTATTTTTAGGTACACTTTGCATAAAATCTACTGCATATATAGCTATAAAATTTCACGGAGTTTTTGTAAACATAATAATCCATAAAATGAACGAAATGAAATTTTAAAATAAAAATTTATAAAAATTGTGAAATTTAGTCATTTAAATTTCTTTAAAATTTTATGCAGAAATTGTGCTATATCTAAAATTTGTGAATGTTTATTTGAAAAAAAATTCGTTCACTTTGACGAAAATCTGTGGATCTTATAATACACAAAATATCAGCACTATAGGTAAAGTAGATTTTGAGGAAAGTGTACCGGAACCACCAAAAAATGCATTTTGAAAAAATCGCAAATAAAGATATTTTCATCTTTGATATGTAAAATAATATATTTTAATACAATATAAATCCATACCATTATTAATTGGATTATTTTGCATCGTTTCTCAGTTTTTAAATTGTAAGTTTAAAATTCTAGATTCTTTAGAAGTCTTTTTAATTACTTTTTCCCTATTTCATCAACACGTTTTATCAACGATTCACACCTTCTTCCATTTCAAATACTAAAGTCTTATGTCAAAAAGTTTTTGTATTTTTGCTTCACTTTGAACATCATCATTACAGGATATTACAAAGTTCCTTATACATATTTTTATTGTTATAAAAATACACAAAAAAAATGTCTTTGATGAATTAAAGAAGTTAATTTGACGTCTAGTTTAAATGGAGCTCTGTTTTTAAAAATTATAACAAAAGAATCTGTTTTTGTATTCATACATATGAATATTTATTTATTTTAAAATAAAACCAAAAGTAATAAACATACAGAGAATTATTCATGAGCATTCAAATATTAACAATAAGCAGTTAGAAAAAAAAATGTCTATTTTACAAGCTGTGTATTTAATATAGAATCTTCCTCATGATCCACTTGATTTATAGTTTAAGAACTTCACTGAGTATTTATAAATGCAAAACTAGATATAACTATCATTTCAATAAACAAAATTTTATTTTAAAATTTTTTAACTAATCATTAAAATTTTCCTTAATTTTTGCACAAAAAATGTACAATTTTCAATAAATTTGAACATATAATTTAGAAAAATTGCGTTCTTCGAATAGTAAAATTAGTTTTTTACAATACATATTAAATACACTGTGCATTTTGAAGAAAGTGTACCTGAATCACATTTACACACATCTGTTTACAAATTTAAAGTTCAATTTACTAACGTTTTTTTTATCGAATTCTCATAAATAATGCCTCTATAGATGCAGCAAAGTACCGTCTATTTTTAAAAGTAAAATAAAAAAGTGCAAAATTTGAAGCACCTTCACGTCCCAGTTATCTTTAAAAAATGTGCTATTTGCGTAAAAATCTCATAATAAGCTTATAAGTAACGCTATTTCACTACCTCATCTGTTGTTGTCTGTTCGAAAAGTTGGAAGTGGTACGCAGAAAGCTTTTTCATCATAAGTAGCACTCTTCTCAAAAAGGTTGGCCTTTCCTGGTTTATATGAATGATAATCACGTACTTTAGGAAAACGTGTAAAAAAAAAGATAATAATTAATTATTTTTTAAAGGAATCCATATATAAATAGAAATTAGAGAAAATGTGCAAACATCAAACTTACGTAGCTTGGTGTTTAGTGGATCCCGTAGTAAAATAAATTATAGTTTTAAAAAAACTAAAAAACTCGCTTTTATAGTGAACTAAAAGTAATAAAAAAAAAATCGTTTAAGTTGAAAAATCTCTAAATATTTTCCCAAAATACCTTGCAAACAATTAATAATAGAATCTATGTACATACTTACAAAACAGAAACAAATAATTTTAATTACAAAAGAAAATTAAAATTAACACATTGTGAAAATTCGGTCTATAAGTATATATCACATATAAAAATTCAAATTGAAATTATGAATAAAACTATTAACTAACAAAGCTATTCACCGCTACTTGATAACAAGCTTGCATGTTTGTTATGAACTGGATCAAAAATGCTATCATCTGTAGATGTGTCACTTATGTCTAGCACAACCATTCAAATGAAGAATTTCGTTCGTTATTAACGCCCTCCGTTGTTCTTTTGTTGTTATTATAGTCAGTTATTAGCTTCTGCTTTTATTTTTTTGTTTCTCAAATCACTTATATAATTTTTGATATCCTACTACACAAAACTTAAGATTATGTTAGAATTTTACTGCACACTCTATGTGCAACTTGTAGCAAATATCAAGCCCTCGCGATATAAACCAGCTGTTAATAGTGATACTTCATTTTCGACTTCATCGTTATCGATTTCTTTATTATCAGAAACTGTCATAAATTCGATCAAATCGTCCTCATCTTAAGGGCACTAATCACCCAATTTTTTTAAAATTCGTGCGAGGACAAAAAGTTTTTAAATCCGTATACCGTGTAATTTCAAAATTGTGTAAATTTTTTTAAAAAAAACCGTGTTAAAAAAGTTGGGTGTACGTGAAATGAAACATTATAGCTGCTTATCTTTTCCTACATTTTAAAATTTTTATTTTTTTAAACGCATCAAACTAATTCAAAAATAATAATAATGTGTTTACTGCAATGTCATCAGCTAGTGATGTTTGAAAAAAAAAAGCATTAAAAACAGTTGACGCATTACATCAAAACGTAAACCGAACTCATCATCAACTGATTATTCTTCCAGACTACGTAATGCGCATATAAATCTTCCGTACTTAAATCAGAAATCCCAACATTATCTAAAGCTCATTTCAGTCAAAAAAACACGCTCGGTAGAACTTTGTCAAAATTAAAGAGGCAATTCCAGAAAATTTTAAATGGTTGAAATAAAAGTTAAAACTGGGGAGTTCATGAAGCCAGCTATAAATCCTTTTATTTTATAGACGCGGCGTGTGTCCCTGAAAGGTAATATTTCATCTAGGCAACAAAATTGCCACACATCACACAGTGACAGTCTCTTTCTTGGCTGTGATCGATAATCACGTGAGGTCATAAGCAGGCTTGCAAAAAGTGTTATTTATGACGATTCGCTTTGAATTGCCTTTAGTGAGTTTTAAGGAGAGTTTAGGTGGACTTGGGGAGACGAATTACGAATTACAAACGAATTCACGATGAGAAAATGAGTTAAAGATATATATATAATATATATGTATTAATAGGGTAGATTTCGATTATATGGTGAAAAAAAATTACTATCTGTCGGAATTTTAACTACATGGGAAGGATGATATATGGTATAGAGATTAGAAGGAAATAATTAAAAAATTAATTAAAAAATTTTCAGGGCTGAGATTTTTTTTACAGCCCCACCTAGAGGTGTGGGAGGAAGTGAAGAATGACTAGTCATTTTATCTAACCAATCTATATATTGAACACACAAATTATCAACAGGCAGAATTCTATGAATTCATACAAGAAGAGATGTTCCCGAATCGAGCAATATGAGAGTCAATAGCGAGGTACGCGAATTATGAGAAGACTTTAAAATATAAATCCTTCTTTAACAGGATCAATCCACTGCTCTATAAATCTGAGTTATAATTTAACTATGGTGACCAATCGTCACTTAAATACCTTCAACTATCTAATCTCTGAAACGCTGTATAAAATATAATAATACCTGATCGGTAGTCAATCTCTCCTTCTAGTCAGATTCTCTATATCTCAATATCTTTCTAGGTTGAAAACCTTTACTATATATATCCGACATAATCTGCATAATCACGGTTGCTTCTTCATACGGTTCGTTGCGAGAAAACTCGAATCGATAGACCACAGATTTCGCAAGAGGATTAAAGAAAGGGCCCGGATAGATCCGTCAGAAAATTAATTTAAAAATGTAATGTTAAAAAAAAAGGTTGAATTTTCTAAAACAATGAAAAATGATTTAGTGTTTAGGTTACATGATTTAATACTCAAAATAAATTTTTTTTCTACAATATAAATAGTCAAAAGCGATGATTATTGAGTTGGAGTAGTACAATATACATTGCATTACTTCAGCGTTTCCCAAACCCTTAACATATGTGTACCCCTTGTATAATTTTCGTAACGCTGAGTACCCCTTGTCAAAAAAAAAAAAGAGGATGTATTTTAATAACGATCAAAATACAGGGCGTTCGGGCTTAAAGTATCCAAAAGTAATGGCTTATTATCACGGAACTACCCATCAGAATGTAACAAACTGTTCATCCGTGGATTGGAAAATTCTCCGAGATTTTTTGGGTCTTGTCCGATCGGCTGCACATGCCCGCATTATTCGGCAATAGCAGACGATACACTTGTTACACTGATTTCATAAGTAAATATGAGGATGTCACAGCAAAAAGTGCAGTGCGTACTTTGGTTAACGGAATTTAAATCAGTCACGCGTGTACAGCGACTTAAAACGACTTCACGAAAGCAAGAACGAATCGAGAACGCAAAGCAATATCAACAAATTGTAGTGTTACTCCACAAATTTACTATGGTTGCCAACTCTCACTTTCAAATTTCAATAAAAATACCTGAAATATTATCTAAAAGTTGTTAAACTCAAAAGGAATTCATCTAAAAGTAATTATTAACATTTTTTTTAAAAAAAAGTATCATCTATATTTCGTTATACGTTTTGTTATTCGTCATTTTTGGAATCGAAATCTTCATAAAAATATAAATAATCTAATATCCCAATTATTCTGCGTACGATCAAAAATTTTTCGCAGACCGCATTTTGTATGTGCATTTTTATGTGCAGCATAGGCAGCATTTTATATGATCATTTTTAAAATTAAATTTCATATCATGCAACTGCTAAGATTTCTTGAATGAATGCACTTACAAATTTAAATTGAAAGTTTTATTTGACAAAAATAGTTTGAACAACATGTAGCTAAAATTTAAAAGATCACAAAAGAAAAAATTTAGAAAATGTTTCTTGGTATAATGGGCAAAGTCAGATAGATGATCTATGCCTCAAAATCCCTAAATGAAATTTTTAATTAAATTTTAATTTTAAAGAACAGTTCTGTACATTTTATTAATATCCTTTCTGCCTTCTCACTATTTTAAGTGTATTAAATTAGTAAAATACACATTAAAATATACCAACAAATATTAAAAAGATAGATTAAATAATAAAAAAAAATTTTTCTACTCCTCACCACACTTAAATCGTTGTCTTACATAATATTTGGTGTAATTACCTATTCTTTCCGATACATAACCAGGAGGCCACAGTGAAATAATTTATTTTTAAAAATTTTAAACACATTTGTATGAGTCATTTAATTGAAATTTAAATTATTGCGAATACTTTAAAAAATATTTTTATGAGTGTTTGTTTTAGAGTGCTTTTATTGTTTACTTCTGTATCTGTAAGTAATTCAATACAATGTATTACTTAATTGTAATACAAATAAATGTGTAATGTCTTCCTGAACGCATTTTCCAAAAATTAAAATTACTTTTTTAGGTAATTTTATTGAATATTTTGTGCTGAGTATTTGTGATACTAACTTGGCAAGGATACTCTAAATAAAAGTATGGTTTTTTTTAATGTGAAATCCTGTACAAAATGAAAAGGTGAATGGATGCTACATATTTACTTCCTCGTTCTTCAATTAATGAAATAAAAATTATAACATAAACATTAACAAATGATTTCTAGAAACATCGTGAATTATTGGATCCATGCCAATTACCAACCGCAGATGTTCGTTCTAAAAATGGTGGGCAGATGTAACTTTAATTAGGAGGCACGGTTAAATAATACGAATGAAAAAACTTAAGATAACCTGGTTTCGTACCATGCTTTTGCATATTCTAAACATTCTTTTGGGGAATATGTAGTTTTTGTACATCCCTTGTTTTTGTTGGGCATGGGATAAAACATCCTGATATTTTATACAACTGGGTTTTGGATGAGATGTTACAATATGACTCATTAATTTGAAAAATCTTCCTTTTAATTTATTTCTCAGTATAGTCTCGAATTTAAATAAGCATGGGCATATATATGTTATTTGAAATTCTCTAGTAAAAAACAGATTTTTTGCTTCTTAATTTTTTATGTTTTTTACACTAATTTTTGTAATGAATGTCTTAGAACTTTCACATTGTGAAGTAAATTTATAATTTATTACCAAAGTAAGTGGCGGTGAAGTTCGTATCGACTCTTTCTAACAGGAGTCGTGATTGGTTGCAAATGCGCGCGAGCAATTAGATTACGATTAAGATTATCCTATTAGTCTCGTACCAAAGAATTAGAAACTAATTTAAAAGAGTTAATTTAAAGCATGCTAGAGGAAGTCATTACATATAGAAATATATGTATATATTATATATATACCAATTTTTTCAGCTCAAAATACCATAAAAAGCTAGCCATTTCATTTTTTAAAGGAAAATTTACAAATTTATGAAGGTATTTTAAAATGCTACTCCGCCTGTAACCATTGACGGACACAAAAAATTTGATTTACAAGTACGTCAAATTGTGTATAATAAAAGTTGGTATGGGTTTTTTGAATCCGGGGGATGAATTGTAATGTATCTCGTTTCAACGTCACAGGTCCGGGGTTCAAATTCCGGTCTGTGGGCAAGGTCGTCTCAACCTTTCATCCCTTCAGTGGGTCGATAAATAAATACCAAACTTGTGCTTGGGAACTAAACATTGGGGGTTTCGCGTCAGGCTGACCACTTGATTGGAACTTTTGCTCACGCACCAAAGTCACGATTACTGAGATGGGTGCAGTAGGCCCCAAGATGGGGAGTTGGCCATCATGGGCTGTTGCGCCACTGAGTTTAGTTTATGGGTTTTCTGCTTGCATGATTGATATTCGTTAAGCACTCTTTCTGAATGCTTATTAAAAAAGTATAAATTCTAAATTCAACTATTTTTAAAAAAATAAGTTTTGCTCTGATTTAAAAATACATACGAACTTTTGTTACATGTGCTAATAACAATTGGTTAAAAAATATCAAAACATTTGATACAATAGAAAAAAATCTTTAAAATCGTTTTCTTTCTGAAATTAGTCAGTCAAAAGTTTTTTTTTTTTTTTGCCATGATCGCGTGAATAAAAACGAACGTAAAAATTATCATAACCCTAGATTTTTTAAACTTTTTCATTTAAATTTCTGACCGATTTTCGTCGATTGAATCGTACTGTGCCGCCTTGAATAAGTTTTCCGCCTGTATTATTTTCAATTAAATTAAATCATGGGATTCTCAATTTTATTAAAATTTTTCTCAGAATTTTTATAATAGTGTAAGAATTTCAAAAATTAAAAATTTTCAGAATGCTTCCCCTTTAAATTTTAAATAATATTTATTTTACATTTAAAAAAACATATCTTCACGCTTTTGGTTTTCTATAAATATTCATAATTTACGGTTGTACTCTTTAATTTGTTATTAAATCTAACAAACTGCTTCATATGTTATAAAAGCATTCCACGGTATCTACCCTTAGTGGGACAAGTCTTTCTCATACACTAAAAGAAATCAACACCCAAGGATTATCAAGCGACTACTGGAAGCAATTTGCGGCCTGCGAGAGGTCGAAGTTCAGCGATAAACTGAATAGTTGGCTCTTTTTAAATTGGGTAACGGAATACTTACGCTACACTCGCTTGTAAAAGCGTGAGTTACATACTTGGGTCCGTTTGAGAGCGTAAAATTTATGTGGAATATATATCTTTGAGTGATTATGTGTAGAAAAAAGAGAAAGAGCAGTGGGAAATTTTCTCACCTTTGACTTATCTGCACTTACAGTAATTTAGCACGGTTTGGATTCCTTGAATTTCGAATTGTTATCAGACCACCGCAGAAATATTTTAGGTTCAAAGACCCGAGATATTATTGCCTTTAAGAGAAACAGAAAGTGTCAACGAAATTCGATTTTGCAAATCTTTATATGTGCATAATTTTTAACGGGTGAGCTGGTTCGGATATAATCTTTAATTTATTGAAAATAGATTTAAAGAAGTTTTCTGAATAGCAAAATATGTTGTCTTAAATTTTACACGCATTTAAAATATTGTTGGAAATATTAGATGTATATATTTCACTTTTTAGATTTAATAATATACACATGACAAACTAACTTGAAATTTAAAAACGGGAAATTTTTGTGTGTGAGATTTAAGGCAATAGCAATGAATGGAATTAAAAAAAAATATTTTTGCGATAAAGTTTAAAAGCACCTAGGAAATTTAAAAAATTTTTTAAATTTTATTTACTTAATACTTTAGGGAGGTTCGAAACAGTTTGTCACAATAACACTTCAAAAATGGATTAACATTTTTAAAAAATGAGATACGCATATATCTTGTTACGAATTTTATGTAATAAATGCTTAAAATAGTGGAAATAATTTATATCTGGATGTGCAATACGTTAATATTACTCTTTGTTGTTTTTGTTTTATGCTAAAACTGTAATATTCGCAAGCAACGTCGTCCCTTACATATAAGGGCGATTCAATGGATATGTGTCGAAATACTGGTGATAAAGCCAAGTTGGCATCATTTTTGGCGAGTTGGCGACCAAATGGATGCTTCTGGAAAAATTTAGAAAAATCACGGTTTATGATGAAGTGGGTTTTTTTCAAAAAATCCGTTGAGACGAGGGGGAAAAAAAAAGGAAATGATTCACTCGCTGAAGTTGGGTTAGTATAGTTTTAACCGTTAAAGAGTCGACTAGCGATCAGTTATTATTTCGGCTGTTAAATAGGACGAATGAAGGCTTGTGAATAATCGTTAACAAATTTGTATTTTAGACCAGGGGTTGGCAACCTTTTGGCTCTGGCGTGCCAAACCAATCTACCAATAGGATTGAGCGTGCCACACGGTAGGACATGTTTGAAAAAATTCCGTTCCCCCGTGATAATGCACGCAGAGTTAGAGAATAGAGGTCAATAATAAACATTTACACTTATATTATACATTAATTTTGCATCATTTAAAATATTTCTGAACATAAAAATAAACAGCATAAATATAGCTATTTCTTCAACACAAATTTAAAAAAATTAAATTGTGCATATATTATGTATTTTTGAACATATTTATTAAGATAAGAAAAAAAAACATAAATAGTAAGTATTTCCCTGCATTGTAGTTAAATAAAAAAATCAGATTTTTTCGTAATTCCGTAAAAATTTTGCCGTGAATCTAATGCTTGCACCGCTGTATTTTCATACAACAAAATCAGGGGTATGGGACTTTCAGTTTGACACAATTGTGACTATTCAGTTGTTAAATAATTTCATGAAGAACTCGAAATATTTTTCATGTGAGGAAATATTTTTTTATTTAGGTATGTAGAACCGAAAGCGGAAAGCAGAGTACATGCAATTTTCTCTCTTTAAACAATTAAATCTCTCCTGAAATGACATTCAGTAATTTACAAAATGTCTGTAAATTTATCTTTGGAGATATCCTTCAGATTTTTTCAGAATTCCGAAAATGTTCGTAATTCTGAAGATCTATTACAAATTCCAGTTGCCAATATCAATTTCTATCCACTCAAATATTAACAAATTTGTAGAGTAGTGCAGAGTGCCACTGAGAATGGCACCCCGTGCCACTTGTGGCACGCGTGACATAGGTTGCCGACCCCTGTTTTAGTTGTGTCTCAGTGCTATGGAAGGGGGTGAAAACCAACTGGGATTTATTAAGCGAATTTTAATGCAGCATACTGCATTTCAAGGATTTATTTTCAACAATAAATTTTCATCGCACCTGAAGAATTGTCTTGCTCTTAGAGATTGATATCATAAAATCCTCCAATTCTGATGTACGTTTCAATGTACACCATGATATACTATATCGGGCCAATAATGTCACATATCATCGAGACGTTTAAATAAATGATTACGCTGATTGAAAGCAGGGAATTAGATCGTATCACAAGTCTCAAATTCAACAGATGTACACTGAAAAATAAAACTGAGGTTTAGATTTTTTCCCTACTTATTTAGTTATCGTTATAGATGACATTCTAGCTGAGATTTTGTTTGGAGCACCTAGCCCGTCAGGGCTTTTATCTCCTATCTTATATGGTGAATGCTTGATTGTTTATTACTTGCCCATGTTTAAGTTTTTAGAAAGAATTTATTGCTAAGTTAAATAAAATTAAGTTAAATTAAAATTAAGTTAAAATAAATTAGAGTACCTTTAAATAGATCAAAGAAGTTAATTTAAAAAGCACAGAAGCTTTTCTTGAGAACTATGCAGGAGAAAATTAAAAAAGTTACTGATGATCAGAGATTTAATAATTACTCGCGATTCCCTCGACCAATAGGGGCCTCGGGAGGTTATATTGCCTGCCCAATGGGGTAGCAGCTATTCGTGTCATGTTGTGGCTGGGATGGTGTTGAGATCTGTGTGTGAGCTCCTTTCCCGCGTAGCGAGAGGGCGCGTTCTGATTGGAAATTGCGTTAATATGGTGGCTTCGGTCCCGGGAGGAATGATATTAGAGCAGAAATATTTTGAACAATTTTTGTTTTACATGTAGGGATTTCTCTCAAAAATCTCTCTTTCTATCTCTTTTTATATATTTATAAGAGGAGATAGATTCTTAATGAAAATCGTAATATTACGCAAAATTACATCTTTCAAAATCTTCAAATATTTTAATTATAGAAGAAACTACAGTGAAATACTATGTATTTCAATTTAATATCAAATTGAAATACTATGTACTTCAATTTAATATTAAATCTAGGCAAGCATATGTAAAAGACTAGTAAATGGCATTTTAAAAGAAGCCAAAACAAATAACTTCAATTTCCCCCTACTCTATATTTTTTATTTCTGCGTTTAGTATTATTTCCCCTTTTCTTCAAGGCTCCTTATTTTGTATTTTAATTTCTTTTTGTCATTTTAGTATATATTTTTTTATTTTTGTGTTACCATTGAGAAAAACCTTTTTTTTTTTGTAAGCACGAGGTTTGTGGTGCGCCAGGTTATTGTTCCGCGAATAAAAAGGAGCGAAAGATAAAGATTAAAATTAATGCAGGTTTTTACCACTTATATATTTAGAGTTAAGTGGTTTCCTTCAATAAAATATTTATATTTAGTATTTTACCATTTTAAAAAGGGGTACTTTACCTACACAAATAAAAATACGAATTAAACTGTCTGAAAACATCAAGATTCCTTTTTGTTATTTGTTTATTAATTTCTTTTTTTTGCGCAAATAAAGAATTTTGTTTATTTCAAAGTATTAGTTGAAATCCCCCCCCCCTCCTCCTAAGCTAATGTTTTGAAAGTTTGTGATTCTTGTTTATTATTGGTTGAAGAATTTCGTAAACATCTCTACAATGTTTGAAACCTCAGCAAAAGTTATTTTGAAACACGCTCCGATTTTTACTGACGTCTTAACTTCTAATTTGAATTTAAAAATAAAAAATTAGGTTCGCGATATATTCTAAACACAAGACATTTTCATCTACTGACTTCACTAAATTATTCTTACTCTAAATAAGTTTTACTAATGAAACAGTTGAATGTTCAACTTGGAAACTAAAAAGTAAATATCTTGTTCCTCTTCTCTTTCTCAACAGCATTTTTACTTGAAAATTCATGAATTTAAAATAGCTAAATTACACGAAATCTGTTGAAAAGAAATAGTTTTCTGAGGAATTAATAATTTTTTTTGAGAATCAAAAAACATTCTTACCAATCACATTAATGTTTCACATTCAGTAGTTTTTTAAAATCATATTTAAATCGATTTCAGATTGAAGGCATTTATAATTGGGGAAAATTTGATTTATTATGTTTACGATTGCACTTTAATTTTCCTTTCAATGAACAAATGTAAATAATAAAGAACAAAGGATTAAAACATTCTCACTAACAAAAATTCCATCCATAAGCTTACAAATTTTATCAAAACGGAGCCCAGGAGGGAAAAAAAATATCATTTAGTTTCCCATGAACCCCAATCTCAAATCTTCTCTCACCAAGCTATTATAAAAATTATGTTTAACACACATCAAAATACAGACTGTTTCAAGTGCAAATCCTTTCTAGGTAGCCATGAAAAATTCTAAAACAGTTGTTAAGATCTTTTTTTTTAAAGTTAGATTTATTTCACAAGATTAAGAAGACTCGGTACCTTAAAAATGACTAAAATATCTTTTTTTTATGTTTTGATATAGTCATATTCTTTGCATTATTATCTTTCGATTGATATGTTACTTTTGTAAGTCGGAAATTTAAAAGTTAGAAAAAACTTGTAAAAGCAAACAAATTAGGCAATTTGACCACGATGTTTTTTATCTAAAAATAGATAAAAAAAAAGCTAAAAAAAAACTATTTTAAAAAGAGAATTAATAACACAAAAAAGGAAAATAATCTATACAAAGCAGAATATTTCTGAGGCGTTAAAAAAAAATATAGTTTTTTTTCTTTGTGAAATGTGTGCATGTAAAATTTTTGAATTAAAGCATTTATATCAATAATTTCAGTTCTTATTCCTCATAAGTTGTTCATACAATTATCATATTTCAATATTACGTGGGGATTTAAAAACTAAAAACTAAACTTGTTATGTTTTTAAATAATATGAAAATGTAATTATTTTAAAGAAAAAATATGTAGCTAATGTCATAAAGTGGTATTTTAAGTTTATTTAAATTTATTAAAATTATTTTTTCAAAATTATAAACTTTAAAGTTGTTTTTCTCAGTTTGAGTTTTTTGGATACATTGGTATACTTAAAATGCTACTTCTACCACAATTATTTGCCAATTCCTTCCTTTTTTTCCCCTGTGAGTTATATATAATACATGTAACAAAATTAGGGATCAATTTTTCTGTAAATTAAATACTTTTTTTAAAAAAAAAATTAAATGTTAGAGGTATTGGCTTTTTTGTTGAATTTTAGCATGGATATCCAACATTTTATTTTTTTCCCACAAAAACTATTTATATTATTGTGATAAAATTTCAGATAAAAAAAATTAGTAATTATAAAAGGAGTAAAATTATTAATTTTTCCAATTTTTTTTTAAAAAACTAAATTTTAATTTTTTAATTGTTTATAATAAATATCTGTGCAAATGAGTTCTTAACACAAAATTCACTTACGAATTTTTCTAACATTGCATATTATTTTTTTTTAATTGAATATATCTTATTATATTATAACACGTATTTTTAAACGTAACATTGTAGAACCTTAATCCAGGAATGTCAAATGGGTTATGGAAAATGTCATATAAACTTCGCCCCCTTTTAATTTATGCTGCATCATAAAAATGTTTTTAACATGATTTTCTGATGAAAGAGATAATTCTAATTTCTTATCTTTCAGAAGCAGCCGGAAAATTAATCTTTAATATTTTGAATACTTTATCGTATTTACAAACGATCATATCCAAGGGAATTCATTAATGAATTCTATATTCCATTGTTTATTACTTTAAAAAATTATTTTCAGAATAGATATGAAACTTTCTCGTGAATTTCCAAGAATAAAACATTTTTCTAGAGTAAGCTCTCATCCTGCTTTATGTAGACATAATTAGCATACTTTTTATTTTTAAAATATGTGTGTATACTTCTTTATGCATGCTTTGATCGCATATTCTCATGTGACCATGGTAGTTTAGTGGTTAAGGTCACGATCTCGTGGCCTAAGTGTCACGGGTTAGAATCTTGGAACCACTAGGAGGGAGAGTGTAGAGGAGGGATTTGATTAAAAAAAATCGTTTGTATTTTTGAGATAATGGTTTCACATCTTCATTCTTTTCATTACTAACTCGAAAAATTGGTACAGAATTATTATAGAGGGTGGGAGGACTTCCTATTTTAAACATGTTACAGGGATATTCGTAGAGAGGGGGGAAGTTTGATGGAATAAATGGGATGGGATATTTGTGTTCCTGCCCGTCTCAGTCTCAAACATGTTGTGGTCGAGGCAGCAGCGTGCATTTTCCGTGGAGTCGTATTTCTCCATCGGTCAGTCGGTTATTGCAGAACAACGTGCCTTTCGTCGTCTCTTCTATATTCCTCCAGGAGGTCGTGTTCCTAATCGGAATCGGAAATGAGTTTTAATGTGGATGATGCCTTCCGAGTGACAGGTAATGTCTCCAAAGAAAGGAAAGGACCTCCGAAGGTTATTAGAACACCTGAAAATGTGGAACGAGTTCGTGTGTCGATTCAGACAGGAATGTGACAACAATGATCCTACAATTCTTCTTACCCGCTCTCCAAAAAAGAAGTCTTGACATCCAGTGCCGGTTTATTTATTGGGCGCTTGGGACAGGCTCTCAGGGACCTGAAAGGGCCTAGATAAGCTGAACCTAACCAGATTTTCTGGTTATAAATTTCGATAAGCCATTGTCAAAGGGGCCTGTAGATCTTTTGCGTCCATGACCCGAAATGAGCTTAAATCGGCACTGTTGACAACGTGTGGTTAAAAGAAGATGGGGCCACAACCCACTCCTTTCAAGGTTTCCATGGGTGTTTTAAGAACATCAATGATTGATCTCTCTGCGAGGGGACGTAAACTGGCCTGTGCGCTCCCCTGATTTATACCCTCCTGATTACTTCCTGTCGGCTTATCTTAAGTCACTGGTCTCCAAAGATCGCTCCAAGACCCTGGAAGATCTACGGAGCAACATCCAAGCTGAAATTAGCAACATCCCGGTCGATATGCTTGAAAAGGTGACTCAAAAGTTTCATATTCGACTGCATCAGTGTATAAATAATGGAGGGCGACATTTAACATACTTTTTTTTAAGAAAAATATCTAAATTTAAAGTGTGGTAGGTGGAAATTAACAATAAAGTCGAATGAAACATGTAGTGTGTTTTATTACATTTTCAAAACAGGAAGTTTTCCCGCTCTACCCTGTATGTCCACTTCATGAACTCTTTACCACCTTACGATCAATGAACGAATCTATCATCTTGAAATAATTATTATTTTAAATATCGTGACTATTATTTTTATTATTTTTATAGAATATTGAATTTGTTGTATTCTGTTTATTAAATGTTATAAATTGTTATCAAAATCACTTTTTCTTGTTTTTTTTCAAGATCCATTATTTTTAATTTTATAATATAAGTAAAACTATACAAAGTTTATATATTATAGATCTTTTTCATAAAAATTTCATTACAATATCAAAACGAAAATTGATTTAAAATTAAATTAAATTTTACTTTTAATATGTGATTATGCGTGTTGCAAAAAAAAAAAAAAAAAAAAAAAAAAAATTCAAAAGCGATATACAAAATACAAATAAACTTGAATAGTAAAAAAAAAAAAATAATAATAATACTGCATGGAAAAAATGTTTTTTTTTTAAAGATTTTTTTTAATGTGGTGTGAAAATAACATAACTTTGCATGAAAAAAGATGTCATTCAAAAGAATAGAAAGAATTTATAACTTTATATCCATTAAATAATATAGTTGCTGTTCCTCGTAATGCAATGAGTACTGTCTACAATTGTTTAATTACTTTTTGCGTTATTAACAAAAAAAACTGCTAGTTTCTGGGAAACGTTAATGGATTTTTTAGCGTGAATTGAATTTTTGCTGCGTTAATTACAACACTACAAAAGAGAAGAATGAAAAATAATTCTGACTCTCACGAGAAACAATCTTAATGATAGCAGATGAATAATTTAATTAATGAAAGAATTGTTAAAACAATATGTATAATGATATTAAGTCATAAAATGGAATTATGTTGCAAAATAATAATTAGCTATTCCTTCCACTTGTCGAAAATTTTCTAAGATGTATTATGAAAAAAAAAAAAAACATTAAGAAAGTTATTAATTTTAATTATTTGTCTTAAACTTAAATGTTAAGGCAATTAATGTCAAATGTGTTAGAAATAAGATGAATTGGAAAAGTGTTCATAAAATCTTTATTGAAGACAAACTTTTGGATTTCATGTTTAGTTGACATATAATGATAAGTTTCTGCATCTGTTTAGTAAAACTTTGTGAAAGTTCATCGTTGTCAAATCAATATTTCTCTTTTCATATTTCTTCAATATATATATTTTTTTCTTCGAAACTCATTTTGAGTTATCCTGCATATATTAGATATAGTTCTGAATTGCATTAAAATTGTTTTGAAATCTCTTTCTCAATTCCTACTATTAGCTCTCACTCTCTCCCTATATATATACATGTGTATATATATACTAGCTGTACCCGCCCGCTTCGCTGGGTATTTCATGATGTTTTATAAATTTTTGCTGATTATATATATGTATAAATTATTGATATTTAAGTCCTGGCATTAAGAATTCGATTGTATTGAAGAATATAAGCCCCTTACGCCAGCTCAACGCCACTTGGGGGTCGATTTTCCCGAAACGCATTTTGTGGCGTATGTCTATTCTATGAGAGGAATCTGCTTACCAAATTTCAAGACTGTGCACCTAATAGTTTAAAAATCGGAATAATTATTTATATCTCCCCTTAACCGCCGCAATACCCCTTGGGGGTCATTTTTCCCAAAACCATTTTGTAGTGGATATTTACTCCATGAAAGAAACATGTCTACATATTTTCAAGCAGGTTGGTCAAGTAGTTTAAAAACGAAAATATTTATCTATTACGCCCCTTAACCCCCCTCGCGCCACTTGGGTGTTACTTTCCCCAAGCCTAATGTATCTGATCTCTACTCTATGAAAAGAATCTATTTATCAAATTTAAAGACTGTGCGTCGAATAGTTTAAAAATGGAAATAATTATCTATAACGCCCCCGCAATGTCACTTGGGGGTCGATTTTCACCAAACTCATTTTGTAGCGGATCTCTACTCTATGAAAGGAATCTGCTTACCCAATTTCAAGATTGTACGTTGAGTAGTTTAAAAAAGGAAACAATTACTTATAACGCCCCTTGCGGTTTGAATTTCGCAAAATCCGTTCTTAGCGGATCTCTACTCCATGAAAGAAACATTTCTACCAAATTTCAAGTCTGTAAGTTGAATAGTTCCGGAGATATCGTGATTAGTCAGTCAGTCAGTCAGTCAGTGAGTCACTTTTTTCTCCTTTATATGTATAGAAATAAATTGCTGATATCTAAGTTGTAGCATTAAGAATTCGATTCGGCGCTTTCGTAACCCTATAACCAAGTGGATTCCCGCAAAACCAATTTTCGTGGATCTCTACTCTGGAAAATGAACATGCACTTTCACCCCCCCCCCCCCGTAATCCCGTTGAGAGTCGTTTTCCAAAATAACCATTCTTAGCGGATTTCAATTCAACAAAAGAAAAATGCAAACCAAATTCCATTATTATAGTCCTTGTAGTTCGCAAAAAGGATTTTTTTTTGTCAATACGCCCCAGTAACCTCTTGCTCCCCAAGTGTTGATTTTCTTCAAATTCCTACTCTACGAAACGAATCTGCTTACCAAATTTCAAGACTGTACGTTTAATAATTTAAAAATGGGAATAATTATCTTTAACGCCCCTTGGGGATCTGTTTTCACAAAACCCATTTTGTAGAGGAACTGTACTCTATGAAAGGAATCTGCTTACCAAATTTGAAGACTTTGCGTCTAATAAATTAAAAATGGAAAAAAATTACCTATAACACCCCTTGAGTCTCCGCAACGCCATCTAGGGGTCGATTTTCACAAAACATGGATCTTTAATCCATGAAAAGCTTCTGATTATCATATTTCAAGACTATACGACCAGTAGTTTAAAAATGAAAATAATTATCTATAACGCCCCTTAAGCCCCGCAACGCCACTTGGCTTTCAATTTTCACGAAACCCATTATGTAGCTTATAGCTACCTTATAAGAGGATTCCCCGCTTACCAAATTTCAAGACTGTACGTCTTATAGTTTAAAAATTGGAATAATTATTTATATCTTCCCTTAACCCCCCCCCCCCGCAACACCCCTTAGGGTCAATTTCCCCAAAACCCATTTTGTAACGGATATTTACTCCATGAAAGAAACATGCCTACCAATTTTCAAGCTGGTAGGTCAAGCAGTTAAAAAAACGAAAATATTTATCTATCACGCCCCTTAATCCCCCGCAACACCACTTGGGGGGCTATTTTCCCAAAACCCATCTTGTAGCTGATATCTACTCTATGAAAGGAATGTATTTATCAAACATAAAGACTTTGCGTCTCATAGCTTAAAAATGGAAATAATTATCTATAACGGCCCCTAAGCCCTCGCAACGCTACTTGGGGGTCAATTTTCACCAAACTCATTTTGGGATCTCTACTCTATGAAAGGAATCTGTTTACCTAATTTCAAGATTGTATGTCGAGTAGTTTAAAAATGGAAACAATTATTTATAACCCCCCTTAACGCCCCTTGCGATTCGAATTTCGTAAAAAATCCGTTCTTAGCTGATCTCTACTCCATGAAAGGAACATGTCTACCAAATTTCAAATCTGTAGGTTGAATAATTCCCGAGATATCGTGATTAGTCTGTCCAGTCAGTGAGTCGCTTTTCTCCTTTATATATATAGATTGTTCAAATTTCCAATCGTTAATAAAATACTTTCTATTCATCCAATCAAGTTCAAATACATTTTTAAAACTTGTAGTGGATGACACTTGATGTTAATGCAGGTTTCTAAAATATTAATTCATTAATTACCGGTTAATTAATTTGATGAATTACTGGTTTTCAGCCAAACTAGTCAAACCGGGGATGCATTGTTGCAACAATGCAGACAAATCACGTTCTTTTCTTCTATTCCTACTATTAATTCACTCTCTCCCTATATATATATGTCGTGGTTTTTTGAGTGATCATCAAGACATTTTATTTTAACCGTCTTTATTCCATGATATCATTTTGTAATCTGTTTGTAAGAGAGAGAGACGGTCACGTGTTAACCATATGAATAGGCGGCCCTTTCAGAAGCCATATGCTCTGCAAGTACGCTTCCGATTGAAGAGGTATACTTGAGAATTTAAGTATGACACATTAGGCAATTAATGGTCGGAGCCGGCAAAGTTAGAGCTATGTGTTCTTCATTCCCGAACTGGGTAATAAATTTAATACTTGAAGATGTAACGGGAAAATAAAAGTTAGAAAAGGACTAGCGATTTAATTTAATTATCCTTATATATATATGTGTGTGTGTGTATTTATCTATCTATATATTAATCTTGTTCAAATTTTCAGTCGTTAATAAAATACTTTCTATTCATCCATTCAAAGTAGGAATTGACTTAAATTTTTTTTTTATATTACTTGTTTTGTTTAAATAACTAATAAAGCAGTATTAAATCTATGTATACTGATGATTTCTTACTTTTACTGAAATGAATTATATAAATGTTAATATTGATTTTCTTCATTGACAATTGATTAATACTTTTGAACCACACTAAATTCTGAAATCAGCAACGTATTAAGCCATTCTCGGATATCTATTTTAAGGGTACCAGGGCATGCTCGAATGAGTTAAATGCCAAAAATAAGACTATATTTATGGGACATATATCTTTAAAAGTTTCAATAGAGCTTAGATTTTTTTTGTTTCTTAACAAGGATACTTTATTCATTCTGTAGAAATACAGAAGTAATTTTTTTTTCAGTTTAATTTAAGCTGGGCATAATTTTTAAGATCTCATAATACATACTTATGTCTAGGTACCATTTTTTGAAAATGTATCTCTTAAATATGTTAAATATTTTTTGCACATACATAAAACAATACAGAAAATGGAGTGGACCTATTTTCTAAGTAAAATAATAGAATAGTTTCTTTTAAAAAATTATAAATTGTAATTAAAATTGTAAATTTGAAAATTTTTATTCATCCCCTCCCCTTTTACACACATAAAACTATTTTTTACAAACTATATACTGCTTAGACAAAAAACAATCAGGTTCACTATATGCACAGCTATCCTGTATAGAAATACATAAAATTTGAACCATATAGTGAAATAGTTTTTTTTTTCTTAGAGTGTACCTAAAGGAATAAAACTATGCTTTGGAGAAAAAGTGGAAAAACTAGAAGTAGCAATATTTTCACATATTTTTTATCACAATATTTTTTTCCTGCCTAATTTTATATACCTTAAAATGACACTTTAAACATTCTCTAGAATTACAAAAGTAATTTTAAAATAAAAGCTTTTTTCCTTTGGTATAACTGAGCATGAGCATAATTTTATCAAACATGTTTTTATTTATGTACCATTTTTTTAAAAAGTTTTTCTACAATGTACAAAATATTTTAGATCAGGGGTGGGCAGACTTTTTCAGGGTACGGGCTACTTCTAACTTATTCAAGGTGTTGCGGTCCACCACTGTCGTAGGTGTAGTGAACTAAAAGAAAGTATACAATACAGCCGGACCTCCATTTTACGAATTTCTCTATTTCGCGAACTTTTTCATGGAACCGAGAACATTTTATGATTTTCTTCGTAAAATAGCCTCCAAATAGAGAAGTGAATTTTCTATTCAACGAAATTTATTCTTATAATTCGATTTTTTTTTACTCCGTATTTTTTGAAATAACGTATTTACTCGAATCTAAGCCGCACTTTTTACCCGATGTTAATGCTACTGAAAATTAGGCTCGGCTTAGAATCTAAGGGAGAGAAATGCGTTAAATGGGGTATTTTGAGCAATTACAGCTTCATACATGTATTTAAAAATTTTAATACTGATAAAATAGCTGCCGTGTAAAATCCGGCGTATAATAAGCACCCCCATTTTTACGAAGAGACTAGAAATATGCGTGAATAATTTGTTGTTGTTTTGAAGTCATTTATTCATTATTCCAAGTTGTGGAAAAAAATAGAGTACTTCAAGAGTTAAAAGCCTTATTTTTTTTTCTGCTTTTCATTTTTTTTTTTTTTTTTTTGATGCTGTTATTTTCATACCCGGCGTATAACGCGCACTGGTAAATTTCGATCGTGTTTTTTGTGTTCAAAGTGCACATTATGCGCCCGATTTTACGGTAGCTATTCACTTCTTTAGTTTTCCTTTTAAATTTCTTTTAACTTCGTAAAATTGTATATGGATAAACCACATTTTAGACTATTTTTCAATTTTCACAAAACCTTGTTGAGAATTTGGGATGGAGCTTAGTTTCGAATAAATACGGTATTTCTAGACCTAATTATAATGGAATGATTATTAGGTCTTATATAGTGAAGGCGGTCACCCCAAAATGCCTTGGCGGTGCACCGGTCGATCGCGATCGACTTAATGCTTATACCCCGGTATAAATATATAAAACAAAGGGCAAAATATAGTCAAATAGTTTTTTTTTTTGATAAAATAATTGCATAAATTTTCTGAAAAAACCATAAAACTTTGACATTTTGAAAATCTCAATTTTTTCTATTTCCTTATATAAAACTAGCTTTTCCAAAAAATTAGACACTAAAAAGAAAAAAAAATACTATTTTTCCTTTCTAGTAAATACAAATTCGTGGTTTACATACATTTTCTAAAAATTTCTAATGGGCTGTGGATTGGTGCAGGAAACATACATCACATTCATTAAACACAAGAGAAATTATCTTTCAAAATGTATCAAACGTGTGGTTGTTTGTTAACATTTTTCTCAATTGTTTTTTCCCCTATTTTAAGATTATTTTATCAAAGAACAACAAATGTTATACATTTTTGGATTCAGAAAAAATATGCAGTATCTTTTAATACTAAAATTGAAAACCCGATTTTTTTAATGTGTATGATGTCCTGGTACCCTTAATGCATAATACTACCCGTATTAAATATGCATAATGTAAAGGTTATGTTATATAGTTGGTCCAATTGCGCAACTGTATTGCTATATAAGTCTTTTTTAAATCTAAGCGTGTATGCTTTTGTATTATTGTGACTTTTCATTTTATAATTAACACCCTTTTATAAGCTTCATTTGTATGTATCGGAATCTTTGAACTGAACGTTTACCCACTTTAAAAGGTCAGATTTATTCGAAATTTTGCTCACTTGTTCAGAACCAGTGACAATACAATAATTTAATAATTTTGTTTCATTGATTGTTCAGGATAATCTCGATTAATGATTTCCCATTTTCTAATCCCCTCCCGCATCTGGCGACTAATTTCAGATCCCATTTCCAGATTTGGCGACTAAAATATTAAGTTACAACTTAGTTAAATTAACTGTAAAAAGGTGCTTTTTAGTTTTTTTAAACTATAATTTATTTTATTTTGATCTGTATTGTCTTTCTATATTCTTTCATATATTGTTTTTAGCATTAAATTGGAATAAATATATTATATACAGAAAAAGCTTTTAATATATTCTCTACTAGGGAGACAGGAATTATTTGAAAATCAAAGAATAAAGTCTCAAGCACATATATTGGAAACTCAAAAATATAGATTCTGAAGTGTTATAAACAATGCTGACTGAGGATAGCTTTTAATTTTATATAAAAGTGGGGTCCAACCAGTTTTGTGGTTATCCTTTTTGTTTATATTGCTGAGTGATATGCCTTTGAAAATATTGAAATTCTATAAATTCATTATGAGAAAAAGATAACTTACATAAAGATACAGTCAAAATTACTTAAATTACGATGAATCATCTGGCAGTAACCAAGTTATTTCCAGATTCAGGATCCAAAATGGATTCAAAGCAATTATTTTACTAACCGAATTATAACATAGCTATGTATAAAATTAGTTTTACGAAATAGTTATAAACCAATTAAAAATTAAGTTAAACACTAAAATTATTTTATTCTAAGAATATGTTTGTATTTGTATATATATATATATATATATATATATATGTAAAATTATTAGCTATTTCCAATGATATAAACTGATTTTTTTTATTGTTAGAAAGTGTAATTAAACTTTATTAACATTCATTCTACCAAACGATTTTTTTTTCTTTCAATTTCTTTCTTACAGAATTCTTTTTTTAAAAAATTCCTAAACATTATTAACATTCATTCTACCAAACGATTTTTTTTTTCTTTCAATTTCTTTCTTACAGAATTCTTTTCTTTTAATAATTCCTAAACTTTATTAACATTCATTCTACCAAACGATTTTTTTTCTTTCAATTTCTTTCTTACAGAATTCTTTTCTTTAAACAATTCCTAAGCTTTATATAATAGAACTGTTCATTATAAAAATAATTAGAAAAGCGGCAAAAAGGACCCGGAAGCAATCGATAGCTATTCTTTAGTTTTTCGTATTCGCGGTTAGCCCTAGTCTCACCTCTGACAGCCATCGCTTTCGGCTAAGGAGTAATTACGGAAAGTGAAACCCGTGTATTGCATTCCGCCGAATGGCAACAACAATTACATCGGAGCATCCTGATGGAATGGTCATTAATTAGATAATCGTTAACTTCCTTTATAGCTGTCTGTTTCTTTTCGGTTCGTTCGCTAAATGTCTGACTGAGGACTTCGGCTGAAAATATTGAAGAATTCAGTTTTTTAATTTTATTAATTGCTGCTGAATTCATTGCTTCTTTATAAAATATTATTCTCTTGCTATTGCTAACTGCGTTCTAAATTAATTTTTGGAATTTAGTTCTTATTAAGATGAGACGAATTTTTATTTTGCTAAAAGCGACCAAGTTAATGCTTTCGTGATATAAGTTAAAATTTATTCTTCCAAAATAAAAGAGGGGGAAAAATCGTTTTTAATTTTTATTTAAAATGCATTTTAGCATTGAGGAATGTGCGTGTGTTTTGAATTATTTCCATGGAATATTTCACTATATGTTGCTAACATTTATTACATAATCGCAATGATTAGAAATGGAAATACTTTCAATTTATTACATTCTTATACGTATAATACTCACGATTTCATATTTATATTGAATTACCTGAAGGAATTTGATGATTTTTAAATTTTGGAGTTGCATGCAACTTAATTTAGCAACAATTACAAACGAAAAGAAAAAGTGGTTACATTTTTAATAATTAGGTTTACTGTCATTTCCAGATATATATAAAAAAAGAAATTAAGTTCTATGATGCTGAAAAAAAACTTGAACATTTAAACAAGATATATATATGGAGAGTGTGAACTCTAATTGTAGGAATTAAAAAATAACAAGAAATATAAAAAAAATTTTTTTAGTCAATTCCTACTTGGGTCTACAAAAGTTTTTTTAATTTTATTTTAGTTACTTTTAATTAAATAGTTACAATTAATATACAGTCATGTCCATAAATTAAGGATAATTCAGAATCACACAGAAATTGAACTCTAAAATAAAAATTTCACCTGTAGAATTATCACACACATTTTGAAGAAGAATATGCAAATTACAGGAAACCACCAGATGGCGTGGATAGTACATCACAATGACGAGAGTGTAAGAGAGGGGTATATAAGGAATGGTGGCAAAGAGTTAAAATTGTTCACAAGCGCTTTAAAAACAAGATGCTTATCTATACTCTGATACTCAGACCAGTGATTACTTACGCTTGTCCAGTCTGGGGCCACGCTGCATTCTCTAACATAAATATCCTCGAAAGAGCGCAGAACCACATTATCAGACAAATAACAAACACCCGATGGTTCGTGAGAAACGAAGACCTCAGGTTCTCGTTAAACATCACAACCATTCGGGAATTCATGAAACGAATTTCAACTAACTTTTTTACTAACATCCCTCTTATTGATAACAGAATTCTCCGCAGGATTGAAATCTATGACCCTGATCCCTCTTTTAATAGACCTCGTAATATCCTAATTTAATTATTTAAATATTTCCATTCCTACATTTCACCCAATTTACTTCTTACTTTTTCATTCTTCATCACCTTTCTCCCTCACTGACTTCGGGTACGCCCACTTTCAACCTGCAGTCCCCTGATTGGACGAGCGCACTGTTCCCTTAAACAGCTTAAATACTCACCATTTTTCAACATCCAGCATTCTGTGAAACTCAAGCCTAAGTTCTCCGTACGTTACCCCTCGTTCGCGAAGGTAGCTGCGGTCAGCACAGTTACCTCCATATTTTTCATTACACACCCAATTGATTCAATTAGAGCTCCAGCATTTTTCTAAATTCCTCATTTTATTTTGGTCGCAAATTCATTTTGCTTCTTCCTTTTTCCTGTTTTATTAAATTTAAATTCCCTCTTATTTTCTCCCACCACCCACTAAACATGGCAAGTGAAAGTAATTTAATGCTCATAAAATACAAGATAGGGGATTAAGATCTCTTCCGAGATCATGTGCCCCATCAACCATTCAACCATTAAAAGCGCTTTAAAAGCCTTTCAGTGCAATAACCGCATAGTTATGGCACAAAGGAAGCATTTGGATGATTTTTTACGTGGTAGAATTATTGGACGACTGAAATGTAGGCGTACAAAGCTGGAAGTATACGAGGAACTTGGAATCGCCCAGAGTGTCATCTCCAGGCTTTGGCAACGATTCCAAAATGATGGTAATGTGATTAGATGTTACAGCACAGGTCGTCCCCGAATTACAACGCCGAATGAGGACCGGTATTTGGCAATTACTGCCAAAAGAAACAGACGGAGCACAGCATCAGACCTATATCGTCAGCTCTCTTCAGCTACCGGTACTACAGTTTCAAGGCAGACCGTGTAAGGACGCTTAGGGCACATTGGTCTATATGCTCGTAGGCCTTTCAGATGTGTTCCCCTTACCGTAAATCACTGTCGCCTGTGATTAACCTGGAGTAGAGAGCATGCATTGTGGACACCCCAACAGTGGTCTTGTGTGATGTTTTCCGACGAGTCCAGGTTTAGTTTGCAGTCTGATTCTCGCCGGACTTTCATATGGAGAGCGCCAGGTACCCGTTACCACCAAGAGAACACCATTAAACGACACCGTTACGGTGGTGCAGGATGGCTCGTTTGGGGAGGAATTATTCTTGGTTCCAGAACTGACCTGCATGTTCAGAGTGTAACGATGACAGGCCACATCTATCGGGATGTCATTCTGGAACAACATGTACGTTTGTTTCGGGGCGCCATGGGTGCTGAATTCCTGTTTATGGATGGCAACTCCCGTCCTCACCGTGCAAACATTGTAGACGAATGCCTTCAATCGGGGGATATCACCCGTATGGATTGGCCAGCATACTCACCGGACTTGAATCCAATAGAGCATGTGTGGGATATGCTTGGCCGACGAATTGCAGCCCGTCAACCCCCTCCCACCTGTCTACCGGAACTTCGGAAGGCATTGCTTGATGAGTGGTGTAATATTCCCCAAGATCAGATTGATAATTTGATACTCAGCATGCGTAGGCGTTGTAAGGCCTGTATTGCATCGTCCGGGAGACATACTCCGTATTAACCATCATACTAACTATGTTATATTGTTTTTTTGTAAATAGTTTCTTTTTTAAAATTTGCTCCAGGGAGTAAAAATCACTATTTTTATTAATTATGTCAAACATATAGCATGTTTTTTGCTCTTTACCTTTTGTTTAATAAATAGACTTTACAAAGAAGTCAAATTTGTTTTACTTCTGTCTCTTTCTTTGCCTGAACTTCATTATCCTCAATTTATGGACATGAGTGTAAATTTGTATATATACAAATAACAGAATTACAATATTAAGTGACAAAATAGAAAGCGATTTTCCTTTTGCATTTTACCATTTTCCTTAATATATGGGGGGGGGGGTGTTGGAATATTACTTGTGTGTTACTTGTTATTCATTATATAATTAAATTTTATTATTCTAATAAAAAATAAAAGAAAAAAAAGACCACTTTCTCAGAAATTAGGCCATCTGAGGTGGAACTCGAACCCATGACCTTTAGATAAGAAGTCCAATGCGCTATCCATTGCGTTACAGGGACACAGCGATTTTCCTTTCTATCTATGCTGTTGGACCTTTTTTTTTTTTGTTACTATTTATTCGTTTTTTAAATTTAATTAATGAATTAATATTTGAAAAAAAAAACTGTATTTACATCATGTATCATTCACTTCAAGTTCAAAAAAGTGTATTTGAATTTGAATGGATGAATAGAAGTATTTTATTAACCATTAAAATTTGAACAAGATATATAATATATAAATATATTTAGTGAGAGAATGAACTAATAATACTAATTAAAAAACAGCGTTTGAAAGATTCATACATCTTTTCAAGTAGTTATTTAGAAACATTCGATCAAAAATTATTAACTTTACTTAAAATCTCAAGAAAAGCATTATATTATTAGAAATATGCAACACAAGGATTATTGTAAAAACCGGAGTATGACGCACACTTTTAACAGAAAAAATTACCGAAATTTTCGGGTGTGCGTTATATGCTGGATATAAAAATAATAGCTTTAAAAATAAAATTAAAAAAAACGAGATAAGCATAAAAAATTAATCCATTACATATGTATCGAAATTCTGTTTATTTAAAAAAATGACATACCTTATGGACTTAAAGGCATGTACTACTAGAAAAATCATTTTAAATATAAGAGGAATGCACACACTTTCAATTCAGATTTCCTAAAAAAAGTCGGGGCGCGTTATACATCAGATTTTAAGGTATATTATAAGAAATAAACACAAGGGGTCTAGAATTTTCTGATAATAAATACTTCTGACTTTAATAAATTTTCCATTCACTAAAAATGTACATATGTCACGAACTTTTCCATTAAAAGTTTGGATACTTTTACTTTATATTTATTTTAATATGAATTCGCGCAAAAAATAAATAAGAAATCGGTTGAATTTTAAAAGTTTTATACCCTCCCTGAAATAATCATAACGAAAAATAAACTATTTTATATGTATCTGTACTTTAATGGGTTTTTTTTTCATACATCATATATTAAGCTGGATTCGCACTCAATAGAACACCTGCAGATATATTTTAATAAATCTTTTCTTTTTTTTCTATTTATTTACTTATATATGTACTCGGAACACATGCAATCCGTCATCTCTGAACCCTTTCTGGTGTTATCTTTGGCGATGGGTAAAAATACCAAGTTTCGTTGGTAGGAATACTTTGGGTGAGGTTGATTCGTCATCCATCATAAATTGGATCTTCGCCAAGCATCAGTTTTAACGCCAATATTTAATTTTCGTTTTAATGCCAGGCGGTTTATTGCGTGGCGGTTTTTAAAAGCCTATGCAGCTGTAGTTTTGTGAAGTTAATTTAATAAATATAATTCGAAAGTTGCGTGTGGGTGTCGTAAATCAATCATACATTTCCCATGACAGATAACAAAAGCGTCCATATTGGCAAAAATGATTACTTGGATTAAAAAAAAAAATGTTTGGAAAAGTTTGATATCAAATCTGCATGGAAATTTCAGTTTTTAGAAGAAAAAAAGATTGAAATTTTTTGTTTTAGTCACAGGTGTTGTGGCTCAATATGGGAAATTCGTAAACCTTAAGCTTTTGTGTCTTTTCTTTTAGGTTAATAGAAATCAACACAACTTCTATTTCGTTTCAATTTTTAATTCATTGTATGTTAAATGTATTTAAAATGTAAGGTATCCGACTACTTGCGACAATTTTTTTTTATAGAATGGAGATATGGGGATTTTTTGTTGTTGTTTTTAGAATTGTTTTGTACAGTTTAAGAAAAATACGCTAAAACTTAGTGGAAAAAAAAGAAATTATTATTACCTAAATGGGAAAAAATTTACAAAAAATAACATAAACGGAGCCCATTCTGTACCAAAAGTTTATAAACAAATTTTCAATTCTGATGTGTTGCTATGTTATTCATTTTTTAAATGACCTTCAGGATAAGAGATATTTTAATTTTTAGAAAACCTAGAGCGCTTTATATGAGTTATTATATGAAATTGCTTGACAAAAATAGTTATTATATGAACATACGGGACTATAACTTTTGTAATAAAACAGTGATTGATAAATCTGAAAGTTAAAACACTGCTACTATTATACAGAACATACACAAAAAATTTAAGTTGATTATTTTAAAAACTTTTTTAGCAATCGCTGTCTCCGTTTGAGCATTTTCAAAAAAACATATTTCGAGTAAAACGCGTTTTGAAGTATGACATCTTACTTAAAGTAATGACATCTACTTTTACTAAAACACTTGTAGTTTTTCTTCTAGTAAACGAAAAATAATAAACTTGGTATTTTTATAAAGCTAATAAGATGACCTATAAAATAAAATCATAAAAAATAGTCGAATTTTGGCAAATTCACAATTTTAGGGTAGTTAGATACTTTAATTTTATCTGACTGCTAAACAATATTAAAGGTTCAGAGATACAGAAAGTGTCACATTTATAAAGGCATTTTTTATAGAAAAAAATACTGTTAGCGGTTTCTAAAAATTACGAAAAACTTTTTGTGAGAAGACTAGTTATTTTTATAATATAGTCAATTCATTGACAAATTTTATCAAAAAGATCATTTGCAAACAAACTGCGATTTGTAATCAAACTTCGAAAATTACGAATGCTAATTTCTTTTACTGTTTATAAAGAAATTTACGCGTGGTTTTTCTTAAAAATGTATTCTAAACTTTTATATCTGAAAACGGGTCTGGTATATTTATTGTGGTTTAATTTATATTGTTAAGTTTAATTTCTCCCCCCCCCCTAATAAATGAAATAGAATAGATAATATGGTGTGTTCTTTTTAAAAGTATCTGTAATATATTTTATGTTTCCAATCTAAACATTTTTTCTGAGATAATTTAAAATAATGCAATATATATATATATATATACAAACACAAGAAAATGTGTGGAAAGTATTCTGAAATTGATTGGTAAAGTGATTGATTGCCAAATGCAAACAATTTTATTAAAAATATTGAGCAATAAAAGGAGCATAACCGTAATAAGGAAACGGATATATTTTATATTGATTTATAAAACCATAGAAAACGTAATAACTTTTCGAATATACGACTGCATTTGAACAACAAATTTGTGATTTATAGCTATAAGAAAGAAATAAAAGAATAATATAAAAATAATTAAAAACTGGCATAAGTAGATTAATTAAAATAAAGTTTGATTATAAGTTATTTTACGAAAAATAATGATACATAATTTAAGTTGAAAAAATCCGCTTTTAGCAACGAATCATTCAATACAGTGGGAAAATGATATGATTTATTTAAAAAAAATCAAACCATTAATATGATTGAATTCATAGATAAACTACACTAGTTATCATAATTTAAGAAAAAATCACAAAAATAGCGATAACTCGCCTAAAAATAAGCCAACTCAATGAAATTTGAATATGTTGGTAAGTAAAAGGAGCTGAACGATATTACATTATGCAAAATGGTGGCGATGCAGTTGGAATACTTCATTTAAAAGAAGAATAAAGCAAGGCGGCAATTGTCACTACGTGTCTGAGATTAGAAATATAGTATAACCAAATGGTAACAATGACTTCCAGGCATCATTTGACCAAAGAACTGCGATAGCGAGCTATAGGCAACGCAAATTCAGGTTGAAGTGGCTGGATGGCTGAATGCAAGTCCGTCTGTGATTCATAGACTTCGGCAACAGTTTTTAAACACGGATGGATTCAGCATCCACACAGGAGGTTCAACCACGGACGGCCACGCGCTACCACCAGTACCGATGACCGGTATTTGTCATGATGCGTACAAAAAAATAGAACCGCATCTCTGGCGCGAATTCCAGTTCTAATGCTACTAAAGACCTGCTGTATAGATGGGCTGATACTCTTTAAACTTTTGAAGCTCTAAGTTCTCGTGGTGTGGAAGTATATCATTTTCAGCAGTTGACAGTGGCTTGAAATCTGTCGTTAAGACCTCTCGTGCTGCTTCTTAGTGCGATGTTAACCCTTAAGTGCCACCGACGTATATATACGTCATGTCCAGCCAGTGCGATTTGTCCCGGACGTATATATACGTCCTTCCCAAGTAGGATCTTTTCTTTGCGCTTGTTATCTGTTAAATTATTCTGAAAGCTTTAGAATGTAAGAAAAGGACCTTGAACACTGTTTGCGAAGGATTTATTTATTTCAGAGAAGGATTTGTTTATATACGTGGGCAATTCGGAAAGTAACTTCCGAATCGCTGTAAAAAACGAACTAGGACAGAGGGGGGGGGGGAGTTTATTCACAGATAAAAGATACAACTCTCCTCTATTTTTCAACATAGTCTCCCCCATCATTCAAGCACTTGTCGTACAGTTTTACCAATGTACCAATTCCTTCTGTATAAAAAGCGGCTGCTTGCGATTTAAATCATGGCGTCACAGCAATTTTTAGTTCCTCTTCGTCAGCCGTTTCTTCATTGCAATGATTAGATGGTAATCGGATGAGATCAGCACTCAATACACACAGCGTTCCACTTTGATTCCTCATGGATGTTTGTTCTTCCGTCCTTGAGAAAGGGTATCCATTGGCGTACTACACCTTCACTCAAAATGGTTGGGCCGTATACGGCACACAATTCACGATGGATAACTGCCGCTGACAGTTTTTTTGGCCGCGCGCGCGCGAAAGAAACCTTATCACTCCTCGCACCTCACATTTCGCGGGATTTTCTATGGCGGTACACATTTTGTCGCGTTATAACTACCAAACTCTTGGCCCTAAGACACTTTCATTCACCGACTAGATGCTTACTGAATCAGAGATTGCTCGTGCATTTGATTGAGGGCGCTCCGAACGGTACTTCCAGCGCCATATCCAAATGGCAATTAGTTTCCGAATTGCCCTCGTATATTATTTCCCCCCAATACACCGCATACTCTCACCTATATGAAAAGCCATGGCATGGGGATTGAATCGCGTAAATTTTAATCGGCAGTAAAGAGGTTAATAAACAAAGTTGGCTATCTAACAATTAAAGTTACTTTTAGAGCTCTTAATATTCTGAATTTCTCATAAACTTTTTATTTTCGGGGGAAATGGGATTAAGTAATATTCATCACATCATTTAAATTATGTTAATTAGTATAATCTTCAATACTATGTGCTCACATAACCCATCTGACCGATTGCACCTCCATCACAACTGTTGTAATCGACGGAATGATTTAGTAGCCTAATCATTTGTACTGATGGTGATTTTAATTAGCAAAGCATTTTGGAGGAGCTAATTGCAAGTGTCGATTATCGATCCCAGCAAAGTGAGAAATATTTGGGAGACATTGTCAATGCATTAGCTCCTTGAAAATTGAAAACATAATTCTTCGATGATTAAAAGCATACATCTTTATAGTTAGCACATGTTTTCTATTGTAGTGTTTATTCGTTCAATGAGTATAAATTCAAACTCCCAGCAGTATATTCTCCTCCTAAATACAGTATTATGGTTATTTTTCTATCATAAATAGAAAATAACCATAATTATAAAAATATATAAAAAATAATTCGGATATAACTTTTTGTTTAACCTTTCGGGACGAGAAGGACGCAAATTCGTGCGTACCGCCAGGGCCGGAGGGGTTTGCGTAGTTAAGTCTTAATCGATGTAATCGTCAAACAGATTGTGTGAAATATCATTAGCATAAAACTCGCAATTAACAGAACAATCATAATACTATATTTTTTGTCACTATCACTACTCTCAGATTCTAATTTAGAATCAATTTTGTATCATTCTGATATTCCAAGTTCATTTAAAAGTTTTCGATACTTCGACCTTAGAAAAGTTTTAAAAAAAATATTGTCTACCCGATCTAACTATCCATTAAAAAATACACTACAAACCCAAACCAAATGCTTTAACGATAGTAAAAACTCTCATCTTCACTATAAACAAAAAACCCATGTGTTTATTTGAAGAGCAGTCGTAAAGCATTAAATTCGAAAACATTCCCTTCCCCTTAAGTTTATAAAACAAAAACCACGTGTATGTGAGTAATACTTCTCTCATTTCCAGTATAAAAGGTCAGATATGCATTTATCTCAAAACTTATGGACATATAATGCCATTTATTGCCAAAAAATTGATCTTAAAATACGTTCCAGGTGCGTGACGCACATGCGATCCGCTCGAGAACTGTCGGTGTTTCATGCTGGCGTGCATGAGGGACGTTCATCCCTAAGGGATTAAATTAGTACAGTTTTTTCATAAGAGAGATTTCTAAGCTTTGCTCTTTGTTTTTTAATTTGATGATATTCTTAATTTAATATTTATATTTTTTCATTCTTTTACTCATGCATCTGATAAATATTTAAATTCTCTGATAGATTGTGTAATATTGATATATTCCATCTTTTTTTTCAGCGTAACCGTACCTGGAATAGGGTTTCGAGAGAACATGGGATGTACTTTGGTCAGTGACTCCCTTTCTTCTTGGCAGGGCATGGGCCTGGAACTAGTCCTCACCTTCGTGGTCACTTTCACCATGTGTTCTACAGCAGACCCAAACAGAAAATCTCTCGGCAGCGATTCTTTAGCTGTAGGATTGGCTTATCTTGTATGCACTTTGATAGCTGTAAGTAGAGACTTTTCTCTTTATTTACTTATACTCATTGCTTAGAGCTTTCCATATCTTGCAAAAGCCTATTGTGTTCCTTAACTTTTTCACTGATGTTATGATACGTATGAAGTGAATGTATAGACAATTGCATATCTTTTTTAAAGCTATTTATTTAATCAAAATAGGTCCCATTCTCTTCAATATACATTTTCCAACGAGAATTTAATGCCTAGAGACCTATCTGATCTTTGGAACTAATTTTTAGAATCAATAAACTCTGATTTGGAATTTTTCAGTTTATATTCCACTTTTCTACTTTATATCCAGTAACACCTGTACTAAATGGATAAAAAATAAAAAATGTGGTTGGAGAAAGATCCAGAGTATATGCTGGATGTTGCAAAATTTTATATTTTAATACATTCAATTTTGTATTTATTTTGTAGGACGTATGCGGTCGAGCATTGTCATGGAGAAGTTTTGGGCTATGCCTATTAATAAGTAATGAGTGTATTGTAGTGTCTAGCTACTATTGGCGGTAGATTATGGAATGGTTGGCGCAATTCACCAGTCTCTTCTGGGGTAGGTTACTGTTTTTTAGAGGGAAGGTGGTTGACTTTCGAACAAGATGGTAAGGGATCAAGAGAGTCCCTTGTTTTTTAGGAGCGCCAAATGCTTTATTGAATTTGGTGTTAAGGAAAGCGAGTTTCTTGGGTTTTGTGCTTAGTGTGGCGGATAGCGCTTGATTTCCCGCCCTGTATTTAGAAAGATATAATTCTGTCCTTTCAAAGTGCTGTCGAGATGTAGTCGAAAAAGTAATACAATAGAGATATTACATGTATAATCTTCAATATTTGTTGCAATTCATCAATGTACTGGCAATAGGATAGAGGGAGAGAGAGAGAGAGAGAGAGAGAGAGATAACGTTGGATTAGTTTCTAACTAGGCTTTTAGAGTATCATCTATCATAGATGTTTTGTGTCTTCCACGCGGTTCATTTTGTTGGGAAAAAAATTATCAGAGCGAAATTTTTCAAAATAACGCTGCACTTTTCGAACCTTAACGGTTTTCTCTCCAAATGTCTGGTTTATACTGTGTGCAGCGTTTACAGCATTATTATCTTTATACACAGATAAAAGTTACACGAACATCGTTTGAATTCTCTCGTATTCTTACGAAATTCAATTAAGATAACAAAATGGAACACTTTTGAGGAAATATTTTTCATTGAAGTATGACTCTGGCAATGGGAAATACACTATAAATGATGCTTTTTAAAAACAGAAACACAACGAAAACTGCGAGATAAACACTCGCATATAAAGAAAATAATACATTTCATAGGCACCAACCTAATTATAATTTAGCGAGATTTGATAGGAGAGAACTGCGTTTTGATGTGAATATATTTACTCCTTATTATCGATTCTCTGTAGTAAATAGTCACAAACTTTGGGGTTGACAAAGTTTTAATCGAATAATGATTATGATATGGCTAATAGATGTCTTAGTGGAACACGAAACTATATGAAATCGAATGCAATCAAAAGAAAACAAAGGTTCTTTTCTGTAAAAGTCTTTTAAGATCAGTATTAACTCATGATTGTGGAACTTGGTCCATATCTCGAACAGATGAGAACATAGGTATCTACGAAAGAAAGATTTTAAGAATCATTTCTGGAGGAATTCGAGAAAATGGCACATGACAAAGAAGATAGAATTTTTAGAACTCTGCTACTCATATAAAGAATCTAAAATCGTTAACTTCATGAAAGTACAATGAATTAAATGGGCAGACCAAGTTGTCAGAATGGACGAAGACCGCTTCACTAAAAATATCTTCAATGTTCAAGCAATTGGCCCACGGAGGAATGGCAGGCCAAATGTAAGATGGATTGATGGCCTAAAAAAGACCTACTAGTTTTGAGAACTAAACATTGAAGAACACTAACAGGAAGAAGGCTGGTCTGGAAAAGGCTTCTTGAGAAGGCCAAGACTCACCCTGGGCTGTCAAGCCATTGAGGAAGGATGGACTGATAATGATTAAAGATTGTCAGAGGAAATAAATATAGATTTTTTTATCTCTAAATTGAAGCAATCCTCTAAATTTTCACATAACTGTTATACGTGTTAGATCTGTTTAATAGTACTGAAGCTTTCCACTAGTCATCTACGGTGGGACAACACTCAGAAGTCTGTTGTTAATTCTATAATGTGTAGTTTTAGATGGCTATGGATTAAACAACGCACACACACAACCAATTACCGTTTGGCGAACAAATTTGACTAGCTTTTTTATCCTTCATGATTAAAATTTGATCTTTTCTGAAAAAAGTTTAGTGCATTTTGAAGTAAATTTATAATTTCAATTAATCTTATTTAAATGCAATTACTAATTATCGATAATATATAGCAGCCCTACTTTTTAGTTCTACGTACACTTTTTTTTAAGACCGATGAATGTAACTTTTATTTATTTTCTGTTTGTCTCCATTTTTTTCGCTTGTCAACATGAAGTTTTTCTATTTTAAAATTCTTTAACCATTTATACGTTTTTTGTTGTGATTCCTAATACTCAGATTATATTGCGCCATTATTTTCTTAGTGTTTGTAAATTTTAAATTATCCTCTATACAGTTGCATCACGAAATTAATTTTAGAAGCTTATATTTTTACTTTCTAAAGAATTCCATTTATGATGAAGCCATTCACATTTTATTATTCACGTGGCATTCAATAAAGAATCGTTTGTGTAGTTGAACGGTCCAGTTTCCTTTCCCTCCTCCAAAAGAGTTGTATGAAGGTTTTTGGGGTGACAGATCTCCGGATTTGGAATTCGGTCAAGTGATGAAAATAGTTCTGGAGTTGAAACGTATATCTCCAGTCCTTTGCATTATGTCTTGGGACCTCAAATGGAGTTTCACCAATTCGAATTAATTTTGTGCTAACATTATACAAGGGGTGATCAAATGAAAAGGTACGAAACGACATAAAAATGAAACAGTTAAATATTTGCATATTCCGCCAAGGGAGAATGTAGCGAGACATCTCGGGATGCCATTGGAGACTCTGACTGGATGGATCATGCGCGGGTGCCCGCATGCGCAGGAGAGAGCAAAGGCTCTTATAAAAAGCGGCGTCAAATGATGCAAGCACAGAATGACTCGAGCACATAAAAAGCATTAACTCCGATGTGTACTGTGAGACACTCCGACGCCTACGCAGGTCCATCAAGAACAAAAGACCGGGGCTGCTCACGGAGGGTGTGGTTCTGCTCCATGATAACGCGCGTCCACACGTCTCCAGAGTCACACAAATGGAACTGGTTAAGTTCCAATGGGAGACGTTGGACCCTCCGTCCTACAGTCCGGACATGTCACCCTGCGATTTCCATGTGTTTGGTCCACTGAAGAAACACCTGAAAGGAAAGCGCTTCAACTCGGACGACGTACTCAAGGACACTGTGAAGGACTGGGTCTCGTCACAGCCACAGGAATTCTGGGAACAAGGAATCCTGCGGCTTGTTCATCAGTGGGATCGTTGTGCTCAGGCCTATGGTGTATATTTTGAATAAAGTCTATATTTGTACCCACCGTGTCGTTTCGTACCTTTTCATTTGATTCCTTTTCATTGTATATATAGTTAAGTGGTGAAACTACGCAGTATGGATGAAATTTAATAAATACCCTAAAAAGAATATACTCTCATATGGAGGAAAATAAAAAATAGATCAATTGTCTAACCTTGTTTAGAATATTTAAAAATTATTTTCTGGTACCTTAATTACAGGCTTAACGCGCACACGCGCACATATTGAATTTTCATTGTCGTTTTATTAGTTTGTTACTTTTTAATTATTATTTATTTATAACTATTATTATTTTGCAATAGAGTTAATTCCACATTATTTAGTAAATTTTTAAATAAAAGTAATCCAATTTGCTGGGGGATGGGTGTGTTAATTTTCCAATTCATGGTACATGTAGGAGTGTTTGTGCGACCTTAAAATTCTACGATAAGGAGATAAAAATTTAATCAGTTAACGCCCAAATAAATGATTTTTACTGATGATATTATATATCAATCAATTTTTCTCTTGAGAAAACAAGTACACAAAGTGTAAATATTTAGATAGCTCTTAGATATGAAGATTTTACACTGATAAGGATTTTTATTGATCTGTGCTTTTCTAGAAATTAAAGGAATTTTTTTAAAGAATAAAAATCAACCCCATATTTTATAATATTTATATAGATTTAAGTTGAAAATAAATGTATTGAAGAGTTTTATATGAGAGAAAAAGAAACCATTCATTTCTAAACTTTATTCTTATGTATATATGTGTGTGTGTGAGATGTTTTTTTTTAGTGCTTTGTGTGCTAATTTGAAGTTTTTTCTATCAAATTTAAAGTATATTCCATGATTATGATATTAATTCAACCTTCTGTTCTATTAAATATGCTCTTTAAATATTAAATAAGAAATGTTTTGGAAGAATAATAAAAATCAAATCAATTAAGTTTTAACCCTTTTGCGACGGGGTGTCTTTAATTACGACATTCTTTTGGGACGGATCATTCTTAATTTTATGTCGGAATTTGAGGCAGTTAAAGATTCTTTTGAAAAGAGTTAAAAAAAGACTATAAAAAAAAGAAAAAGAAAAATGTGTGTATCGCGCGCGCTAATCAATATAAAATTTATATTCCTTATAGCATTAAAAAATTAATTTCTGTATTCGTCAATTTGTAGCAACAAAATAGAGAGGGTGCACAAAGTTTTCATAATTTTTAGTAGAATAATTTTTAATGATTGAAAAATTGTCCTTATGTGGCTCATCTTTCAAAATAATTACATCATTTAGTCGCAAGTAAATCTTACCTTAACAGTATCAAATGTACTAAATAATGAAAGAAATTTTTTGTTATCTCTGATTATTCATTATGCTTCGATATATAATTAGATGTTTTAATTTTTCATTCAAATTTCAAGATTTTCAATGTTAGATAGTCGCAGTTGCCTTCATATGATAAACTTGCAGCGTAACAATGTTACCTTCAGATACGAATATATAATTTAACAACTTTTTAAACAGGAACATGACCTTTAGAAAAAATACCGGAATCCGGTACATTGTTTTTTATTAGATGATAAACTGGAAAAAAATGATAAGCGTGTGACTTTAAAGTATTATCTTCATAGTTACGCATCTTTATAAAAGAACGAATAATAATAATATAGCTAAATTTTCCCTTAAAAAAAAAGAACATCAAAATGCGGCATTTGCTTTCACCGGCTTTCTAAACGCAGTTTGAATGTTGTATATAATCAATTGAACATTCTAAAAGAAAAGGGGGGAGGGAGATTCTTTCCCAAAACATATTATACAAGTACCTGCTGTGTATAACTGGTAAAAAAGAGAAAAATTTCCCTTAGAAAATGGCCTTTTAGACAAATCTGTTATCTAACGAACTTTCGATTTAGACGCGAAATCACATTACGACTTCATGCTGGCTGGTAGTCAGTACTCACAAATTCAAAATGTGTTTACCATTTATGAAATTCTTTAAGGCATCATGCGTAAAATAAAATTGGATTTTTTTTTAAAAAAATGAAATTTAAACTTGTCGAATAAGGGGGATTTAATATATATGTCGTTTTATGCAGAACTCTCTAAGAACCTTAAAAAATATTGTAGTGAAGAACGATTCCATTATACAGTGTGGGGCGTAGGAACTTCCTGTTTTGAAAATCCAATAAGACACTACATGTTTCATTCGACTTTAATTTTCCACCTATCACACAGTATTGGAACTTTGAATTAACACAGTTTTAAGTACAATGTCTGTTAAATGCCTCCTTCTATTATCAATAAATACACTAATGCAGTCAATTTCGAAATTTTTGAGTCACATTTTCAAGCATATCGACCGAGAAAGTGTCAATTTCGGCTGGGATGCTTTTCCGTAGGTCTTCCAGGATCTTGGAGCAATCTTTGTAGACCAGGGACTTGAAATAAGCTCGCAGGAAGTAATCAGGAGGGAATAAACCATGTAAATGCGCAGGCAGTTTACGTCCCCGCGCAGGGAGATAAGTCATTCGGAAAGGCTGCTCTTAAAACACCCATGGAAACTTTGGAGGTGTGGGCTGTAGCCCATCTTGTTGTAACCACGCGTTGTCAAGATCTCTTTCTTGGAGAGTGGGTAAGAATTGTTGAATCATTGTCACATTCCAGTCTGAATTGACACACAATCTTGTTCCACATTTTCAGATGTTCAAACGGTCTTCGGAAGTCATTTCCTTTCTTTGGAGACATTCCCTATTGCTCGAAAGGCGTCCATCCACATTGAAACACATTCTCGATCAGGAACACGACCTCCTGGAGGATTATCGGAGTGACGACGAAAGGCATGTTGCACTGGAATCACCGACCGACAGAGAAACATGCCGCCACGACAAAAGCGCGCTGCTGCCTCGACCACAAAATGTTTGAGACTGAGACGGGTGCGAACACAATTATCCCACTCCACCATACTTCTCCCCTCTCTACGAACATCCCTACAACATGTTCAATACAGGAAGTTTCCATGCCCCTCCCCCTCCCTTGTATTGATTAAAGTGTCATTTATCTCTAAATTCGGGATAATTTTTAAGTGATATTGACGACTCTTTAAATTCTGCGGTTTTGAAACTTTTGAATTTATTCAAAAGACCAAACTTTTATGGTTTGTCTGGCGAAAATACTTTAAAGATGAAAATTCGCATAGAATCAATTAGTTTTCATATTATCGGTAAGATATCTAAACAAAGACGGGACTTTCAGTGGCTGTGATTAAAAGATCGTTATCCAAAAATCAATACGGAACAGGAAATGAAGGTGAATCCGTAGTGTTAGATTCCAATTTTGTGAAATGCAAGATGTTAACAATACTCATTCCACTAATACCGATTTAACTATTCGATTGTGATTATTCAATACCTGTGTAAATAGTTCAAAATTATAAATTTTCCAAGCTATTTACGAATTAAAGAAAATATTCGTATTTTTCCTATATTGTTCTTTATATTTGTCTGAATGAAAAAGACATGATGCCAGTGGCGCACAAAAGAGGGGGGGGGGGAACCCGGTCCGGCTTTAATTAAGTATTTGTTATTAATAATTAAGTTTATTAATTTATGCTAATTATTTATTCGAAAATTAATTTTTTACTGTTTTTTGTTCCCGAAAATTGACAAAATCAAAAGGAGCATGTTACGAGAATAATGAACTTTCGACCCTGGGCTCTCCCCCCCCCCCTTGAAAAATTCCTGCTTATATATAAAACTTATGTAAAAACAATTAAAGATCAATTAAAGAGAAAAGTCTTCGACATTAATCCAGAAGAGAAAAAAAAGTGTGAAGTAAACCAAGATCAAATGACAAGGTCGGTAAAGATATTTGCACTATATTTTACGACTTCAAACCACAACGTAGTGAGTGAGTGAAAATTAAATTCGCTCTATTGAGCTTTTGGCGACAGACCACATAATTTTGAACCATGGTCGTGACAAGGACGGCACTTCAAAGCTGGCACCCCCTCTCCTAACTATCACACCACACTGACGGGGAACGATTTATCTCTCGGCAAATTCAACGTGCATCGCTACCTACCGCCAGAACTTCAGCGGCATTGGGCCTGAACTCAAGAGACGTTGGCAACGAGTCTGCTACTTTAAACATTAGGCTACTGCGGGTCTGCCACAACGGGTTTCATTGTAATAAGCAAAATTTTGTATAAACAGAAGTTTTAACTACCAAAAGGATTGGTTGATTGATTGTTTATTAACGTCACACTTCGAAGGTACGTGATGGATATTGGTAACGGTCATAATTCTGAACGACGAGGATGACACCTGAGTAGTCACTGTTGAATCCGAACTTCCTCTCCACTCTAACATAAATACACTCACTTCCAAAAGTTAAGTACGGAGAGGAAAATGCTAATTTCCGGAAGCCAATCAGAATTGAAGAGGATGCAATTCGCTGCAGAGGTAGATGGAAGTATGCAAATATGTTAGGTAACAGCCAATCGTGCTTTCATGTCAAGAAATATGCAAAAAGGGGCAGTCTTATAAGAAGCCAGCTTTATGAAGGGTTACAGAAGTTGATTGTAAGTGCTGATAGAAAGTGTTTAAAACTTTCGTACAGTATGTTTTCAAGACATACGTGTTTCTATGACTTCTAGAAAACGAATGGAAGATTCTGAGCGCTGGCGTGCTGTGGGACGCATTGAAGCAGGACAGTCGATCACAAATGTTGCTCTTTTCTTTGGTGCTCATCATTCTGTAATTTCACGTTTATGGGAACAATTCCAAACAACACAGACAGTTGTCCGAAGGCCCGTGGGCAGTCGCCCAAGATCGATACCCACGCGGAAGATCGATATATTGCAATTGTAGCCAAGCGGAATCGCAGAGTGACCTCCACACGTGTGACATCTATGGTTACAGCGTCCATTGGTAAGACTATATCTGTAGCTACTGTACGCCGAAGATTACATATGAATGGACTGTATGCCCGGGTACCTCGAGTTTGTGTTCCTCTATCCGTCCAATCAAGAGGGTCACGATTAAAGTGGTGCTGGGGATATGGCAATTGAACTGTGTCTGACTGGGGCAGTGTCATGTTTACTGATGAGTCAAGATTTGCTCTGGAGCCAGATGACAAGCGTATAAGGATATGGCGTAAACAAGGAACACGCAATCAGCCCCAAAACATCACCGAACATCACGCATTCCGAGGCGGAAGCATTATGGTGTGGGCAGGGATTTCATTAGGATACCGCACCGACCTGCACATCTTTAAACGGGGTTCTGTGACGGCTGTCCGGTATCGAGATGAAGTCCTAGAACCCATTGTGAGATTATACGCTGCAGCAGTTGGCCCTACTTTTGTTTTAATGGACGATAACGCACGTCCCCATAGAGCTGACACCGTCGATGACTACCTGGAGAGTGAAGGGATTGCGCGTATGGCGTGGCCAACATATTCGCCCGACCTTAATCCCATTGAAAATCTTTGGGATACTCTCGGCCGTGCTGTATCATCACGTTTCCCACCTCCAGCCACTCTTATTGATCTGGAAACTGCTCTACAAGAAGAATGGCGATTGCTTAATTCTGTTGTGGTTGACCACCTAATTGAAAGCATGGTCAGAAGGTTTAAACTTTGCATACAGATGAGGGGGGATCACATACCCTATTAATGTCCTCTTTTTAATTTTATGCTGTTTATTTTCACTTTATACATAATTCTGTTTAAGTCTCCAGTATGACATTATCTGATAACTTACAAAAATTTAATCTTGTTATCATTTCTGTATATAATTATTGATTTTGCTTTATGTATAAATATTTATATGCTACTTTACTGCCAAATTTTGTGTCAATCAAAACAGTATTTGTTGATTTTTTTTGCATTTTACATCTTCGTGCTTAACTTTTGGCAGTGAGTGAGTGTATTTCGAGTCTCGACAGATTGAACGTGCATCAGCGTCTCCACATTGTGGGATGTCATGAATTGAATTCACGATTCGATGTATACAACGTCGTCCACGAGTTCGTGACCATGACCACTCGGCTACTGCGGATTGGTGAATGGGGGAAACGTGAATTGTTGCATAAACAAAATTAAAAAGTAATTAGCTAATCAATTTATTGGAAGTTAAAACAATAACCCTCTGGATGACTAAAAACTGTTGGAAAATTTTAATTTTGCCTGAGAAGTTTTCATCCTGTTGTATGTAACTGGATATATTTCGACACCCTTTTATTAGCTTCACCTGTATGTAACGGAATATTTGAACTCCACTTTTACCCACTTTTAAAGGTCAGACTAATTCGAAATTTTGCACACTTGTCCAGGAATGATGACGATACAATAGTTTAATAATTTTGTTCCATTGTCCTGATCAGGATCATCAGGATTTACGATTTCCTTTTTTCAGATTCCATCCCGCATCTGGCGACTAATTTCAGATCTTATTTCCAAATTTGGCTACTAAAAGATTAAGTTACAATTTAGTTTGATTAAATATAAGAAATGGTGTTTTGAGTTTTTTTAAACTATAATTTATTTATCAGAGATTTGATCGCGGTGTTCTGTAAGTTTAATAATGCATGAAATGTTTACCATGAAGAAAATGTTTAAATATTGTGTTAAACTTTTAGTTTATATTAAAACAACGGTAATATATAATTTTTTTCATAAATGTTGCTTTTATATTTCTTATAAAAAACCTTTTTTACATGATCCATGAGGGGCCGTGGGTAGCCTAGTGGTTGAGCATCGGACTCCAGACCGGAAGGCCTGGGTTTGATGCCCGACGCCACCAAATACCCTCCGAATATACACCCAGTACGTGCTCGTTAAATCAGTGGGTCCGAAAGTCTTGTGGGCGGTCGCAGCAGAAACCATGGGTGCAAGGGGCTGGAGAATATTTCTCTCCCCTCCAGTTCCATGCCTAAATTGTAGAGGTGGAGATAGGTGGTGTCGCCATCTATCGTGTAGAAGTTCAACCTGTCTCAGGCTCTGGCAAATTTCATTTCTTCCCTTCGGGAAGGACACAACAACAAACAAACACATGATCCATGAAAATACGGCATTTCTTTACTTCTTTTTACATGGTTGATTTACTCTTAACACCATTTTAGATCATTGATTGTATCACAAAGATTAAGAACGAAATTAATCAGTTAACTAATAGTTTAATTTTTGGGGACTTAATCTTGTAAGCTTAATTTCTGAGGACTTAAGCCAATTGTAGAACGCGCTCTGAAATTCCAAGAATAGCTAAAAATCCTTTGTATCTTCTTACATAGTTGTTGGAATAACACTTGGAACTTACCTTCCTTCTAACTACTCAAATCATGTCCTTTTTGCTGTTATATTCTACAGAATGATAGCCGAAGTTAGAGTATCAGCCACAGATTGCCGGGTAAAATTTGTCTGCGATGAATCTTAAATAAATTACTGCATATATATATATATATATACCCCCATTTTTTATGTAAGGTATTTGAAATTTCAAATTTTGTTAGCGTAGGCTGTTAAAATAAGAATAAACTCATTTACACTTTAGACACATTTTCTACTTAAAAAGCGATAGAAAAAAATAGGCACTGGAAAATAAAAATGCATTTAAAAAGAAAAAAAATTGGTTCTCAAAGCTTAATTGTGTGCTATTAAATCATTAATGGTGCTATTATGATGTTATTAATGTCCTTTTTAATATTATAGCATTATAAATCCTATCGGATCTGTGCCATAAAACATATTTTATTAATGCCATAATTTAAATAACGAGTTTGTTTATGAGGTAAAACGTGTTACAATAGCCTTTCTTTAGAATATTACTGTATGAAAGGATAGTTTCGAAATTTTTATTTATATATTTATAAAGAAACTAAAATTTTTATTACAACTTTTATGGCATATTTTCATTAGGTTTTCCGGTAATTCATTAATTATTTATCTTAAATATGAATTGTGTCTAAGAAGAAATGGGTTTTGTGCCGATATTAAAAATTTATATATATATAAAGCATTAAAGTATATATAAATATTATATAAATTTATAAATATATATGTATAATTTATATATATTTATAAAGCATGCAGCATTAAAATGCGTGCATTAAACTTCAACTTGTCCTAGAACTTAATTATATTTTATGTCGTGTACAAATTAAAAATTTTAAGCAAACAATCTGTTAAATGGACAAAAAAAAAAATGTAAAAGAAGTTTTTGCAAAACATTCTTTCAGTTAGAGATTATAGAATACCTTGGAAGAAAGCTAAAAATATTATAAATGGAATTTCAGTATTAATAATTCTTTTCAACGTATTGCACTTCATACAATCTATATGATAGCTAACGAACTAATTTAAATATTAGAAGATTTTTATTGATAGAAATCTCCATGAACCGTTGGAAATTTTGATTTTCACTCAGAAAAATTGATAACGTATTGAAATTCGGTTGATATTTAAAAATATGTTTTAACTAAAATATTTTTTATTTAAATTTATCAAGTTTTTTTTATACTTTAACTTTATGTATAACGTTATAAAATATTTCTAATAGAGATAATTCTTTTCTCTAACTTTTATAACTTTATGATGATTTAAAAATCGTGGTATTTTCGTATTAAAAATCCGTTAATAAATGAATTCAGTTATTTGATAGTTTTACGTTTATTTTTAACTGAAATTGATCGTGGAAGGAAAGTGTTTAAAGAAGTTCATATGTACATGTTAGAGAGATCTGTAACGCTTTATTGAACTGAACCAGGGGAGGGCAATTATGTTTTGGCTCGAGGGCAGCATTGTGGAAGTGGAAAATTTCAGAGGGTCATAATTTTTTAAAATGATATTGTATACATTTGTTAACTTTTCCTCTCAGAAACGTATAAATTGGGCCATAAAAATTAATAAACATAAGATAAATTAAACAGTGTCAATTTATTCTATTTATTTAATTGTGCTAATTTCATCTCTAATTAGTTTAATATTGCACTTTTCTACAATTAGGTTTGAAATCAGGAGTGTGATTGCTTGTTGCTTTCCTCGTCACAGCCTGGAAATTAATGGCAACTAACTTGCATCTTTATTGGCTCTTGTTGATCTTCAGGCAAGAAAATATATGCTCACATATATATGTCGAACGAAATATAGAGAACAATTTTTCCTATATGGTTTTTTTTTTGTCTGACAAGGCGGGCCTCAAAAACACTCTTTGCAAACCGCAGGTGGTCTGGGGACCACTATTTACCTACACCTCAACTAAAGAGTTCTCATTATAGTTTAAAATAGAAATTTTTGCGTAGAACATTAAAATATTTCCCCCTTATTTTCATCATTTTAGAAAAATATATAAATGAGAAGGAGTCATGCGTAATGTATTCCTATAACTGAATTTCACTTCCTATTATTTTTATATTATTCTTTTTAAATCTTAAGTCTCCTAAATTAGCACAGTATATGTATATTTTTAAATAAAAAAGTAAAAAACTAAAAATCATATTTTGCTTATAATTTTTGTTGTTTTTCATTTAGAAGTAATTTTTATATTTTCCCTTAATATTTTATAAGTAATAACATTGTTATATCTTTTTTATGTTTCTTTAAATTCACTTAATGTTTTGATTTCCAAACCTCCTCTATGGAATGCAGAAGAGTATTTTTAGTGTACACTTTCTGCAGAAGAGGATTTTTTCCTCTTTATTGAAAGATAACTCATTAAAATCATTTAAGAAGTAAATACGAGCGTCACTCTGAAATTTTTGAAATACTCCTAGGTTTTTAAAGTTATACTTACAAAAAGTGTTCAAAGTAGTCTCCTCCAGCATCAAAGCACTTTTGTAGATGAATTTTCCACTGATTAAATGCCTCAAACCATTCATGTCTTGGAAATGATGAAAAAATGCATTTATAGCCACATCAATCGCTTCTTCTGAATGAAAACGACGTCCTCGTAAGTTCTTTTTTAAATTAAAAAATAACCAAAAGTCACACATAGCTAGACCCGGAGAATATTGCGGATGTTCTATCACTTAAATTTTTTTTTGTTTAAGAAACTCAACTGTGTGTTAATCCAGCTGTATGAGAAGATACATTGTCATGGTGAAGCATTACTACCCTAACATTAACCTTTTTGGAGAATTTCTGAAAGACATTTAGTGGTATACCAGTTTACTGTTATTGCCTTCTGTCCTTCCAATTTGATGGTTTTTATTAATCTCTTACTTCTGAAGAAAACAGCATGCATTACTTTTTCCATTGGTCGTTGTGTTTTCACCATTGTTGGCGTGGGATCATCTTCAAAGGCTCACATTTTGCTTCCTTGACGTGTCGGAACATAAAAAAAACCAGTATGTACGTTTCATCACCCTTTGCAATTTTAGAAATGATACGGTGGACATCATCATTTAGCAATTTAAGGGTTTCTTTACTGATTCTGGCACGCTTCTCTTTTTGGTGCTCAGTTAGATTATGGGGAAACCAACGGCAAACTACTTTTTTAATATGTAATTCTGCATGAATAATTTTGTGTATGGTGGCGGATCCAATGTTAAGTTCCTTCTGTATCATTTGGTAGGTACAGCAATTATCATCCATTAACATTTTTCTTATGGTAGACGCATTATCCGGGATTACTGCCGACCGCGGCCTTCCTGTGAGTTCTTCATCCTGAAGAGAATTGCGACCTCTGCAAAATTCTTTAAACTAGCTGAATACAGTAGCACGACATGAAGATTCATCACCAAATGCTAATTGCAGCGTTGAAAGCATTCCTCTTGATTTAATCCAGCTTTAAAATCATTGAAAATCAGAGCACCATAATCTTCTCGTGTCAACTCCCTTTTTTTCTCTTCTTGTCTAAAATTTATTCTACTCGAAACAGCTTGAAGTAGTCAGTAAAAAGCCGTCTGTTATGTTGAAATACTTTGCATTTTTACATTAAACCGTTTATTTGTCTTTGTTACTTCTCTTCTGCGCGTATCTCAAAAATTTCAGAGTTACCCTCGTAATAGAATATACTCAAGAGTTTTTTTTCTCTAGGCGAGTTCAATTTACATCTTTCGTTAAAAGAGATGTGTCTATCGTTCAATTTATGATGTCTCGCATAAAATGTAAGTTAATGAGAGAGAAATGAGAAACTCATTCTAAAAAAAGTAGCTTCAGATTTCGAAAATCACGTGATATTTTATTTAGTCTAATTCCAGCTCAGAAATGATCACACTGCTACGCTTTTTTGAGAATCGGGATATTTACGTAATTATTTCTATCAATAGATCAAATGATTACCTCAATATGTATATATTTCATATTATCGAAGGAAAAGAAGGTTAGTGGAAAAATATTAACATTTTTTTTTAGAATTTATGTACGTCTTATAATAAAGTATTTTAAAGCTTATCTGTGTTATATTTACGATATTTAACTGTTATTTAAGATGACTAGTTCAACAAAAGAACAAAAAGTGCACGATGTAAGTGTAACAGAGAATTTCAAATTTGGGTGGACTGAGAAACAGGGCATTATTAGTAAAGGTGACAAAGCGGTATAAGTTTTATATTCTGGAATAGTGGTAGCAGAACATCGTCTGTAAAACGGCATTTTGAAACAAATCCTCTTATCAAAAAAGTGAACCACAGTAAAAATAATGAATTGCATGGAAACCGTTTGGCGGATGACTCCAATTCAGCATGCATTCTGCTAAAAGTAACATCTTACAATCCTAATATAAGTTATTTGTCATTCAATCCGCAACAACAGAAGTCACACTAATGTTTAGTTTAAATTACACGTATAACTAAAACTAATACAACTATACAGTGCAAAAGTTATTTTTTCGTTATAAATAAAGAGTTTTGTGTTGTTATCATTTAGTTTTATTATTATTCCAATAATATCGCAAGTCAAAATTATTTGACGGCATGTCTATACCTCATTAAACACTTCTTTAGAAAAAAATGACGCGTTGATCCATGAAGGTTTTCCACCCTAACCTAGGGAATACTGAATATATTTGGCGTACTAATAACTATAATAATTAACGTAATACTTGTATTTCGATAGAGGATCTGAATGAAATACTTTGTTCAATGGAATTCGTGTTATCTCATCCTTCGTACATTATCCTACAGCTGGATGATAAACACTGATGATACCCTGTATTGTGTTCATAGTTCTCTCAAGATATATGCATATCCAATAATGCACCACCATTCTTCGTAGTTTTTGAAAGCTTCTTCTATATCACACTTTGCATTCAGGACCGATTGATTTACGATCGGCTGTCTTTTATGCATGAAGTGTACACGTTCGAGTTTACATAATCAATACAGAAATATCAGCCTTCTTTATGCAATTGGGAACCGCATATCTACGGTCCGATGGAAAGGGTTCCTAAAAGGATATTTGCTTTCAGGTTTGGCTTAGTATTCACTGTTCGAGATGTTTATTTCCATATAGCATATTTCATATCAGAAGGAAAAAAACTTAGGGCACTACTTTTTATTTAATATTTTACCCTTGAAAAATTATGAAGGAAAATGGATTTGTGTGTTTGTTTTCAGGTATACTTTAAATTTAATCTGCGAAAAGGACATTGTTTATCATCGACCAAACTGTTTGTGTTATACAGCTAGAGGGGAAAAATTCATGGAAATTCTAAGCTTTGTTTTCTTAAGATATATTCCAGGAACTGTAAACAAAAAGCAAAGGTTTCCAAAGAAAGTGTTCTTTATTTAGTAAATCTTAGCAATATTTCTTCGGAGAGAAGATTCTTTATCAAAGCGAATTCTTAAAGTTTTTGCTATAAGCAAATAATGGGGTATTTTTTCTTCTATTTTGTGTTTCCTTGAAGGGAATGCATTATTTGTATTGTTTTTGAGTTTCGTTTTGTTGAATATCATTTTTAATATATATCCAAGCTTTAGTTTTAAATTGCTTTTCCTAAAATGGTAATTTAAATTCTTTTCCTCTATGTTCAAAATGTGTTTTAGTGTGTTAAGAAATTTCATTGAAATACTTTTAAACTTTTTCTTCTTAACTTTCGATACAGTTGTCTCTATTTCAACGAAATTGTTCGCATTATAGTCAGTTTTTGAAGCGCTAATAATATATATATTAAATATAAAAGAGTCATTGGTGTGTTAAAAGTTCTGTACAATTCTATATTTTGTTTTAATATAAAACCTTAATTAATAACGAGTCCTTGATATGCTAGAAGCAGTCTTACATTAAAAAGTGAATTATGTGAGGTAACAATAGTAAGAAAAATTGGGAAATGGAAGGTAAGGATCCTATTTTAATCCCCAAATTTTGCACCAAAATTTTTTAGTTTTTCCAAAATTGGTAAATTTGCCAAATAGCAGGCACTGATAACTCTACTGAGACCAGTTTTTGCTATCGTTTTTCGGACAGCCGTCAGTTTAATTAATGTTTCATTCAGTTTAATTCAGTTTTTATTAATGTCCGAAATGTGTAAAGAATATGCGTTAGAAAGATTGGGAAATTGTTACATTAATCAACCTGAAATATATATTTCCTATGTTTCTCCCGCTGTTACCTTTTAAAAGTCACGAATTTTTGATGTTTTATTCCCCGTTGGTCATTTTGTAGTTCCTGTAACGTAATTTATCGAATTTTTTTGGCGTTAAAAATCAAGGGGCTAAACTAGGATCTTTGCCCATGGAAGGGTTAATACTTGTAAAAAGAATTTTTTATTTTATATGGATTGGTTATTCAACTGTTTTCTTTTCCATTTTTAGTGCATACTGTACCCATTTAATTTTTCTTCTACAAGAGTAATCGAATGCGTTATTACTTGTTGCAATTTATAAATTTTTATACGCATATGTCTGTAATAATTTATACCGTTTTAAAGTGCTACATGTGACTGCCTGGGTGACATAGTGCATAAAATTTAAACCTTTTTCTTAAAATTTTTTTCTATGCTTGAGCTGTCTGTAAGATATTACATGAAACGTAAACAGTAGCTAATTTTCAGTAAATCATAAGAAAGAAGCACTACTTAATTTCTATCAAGTAGAACTGTTAATGGTACTCATCAATACCACATTAGCATTCTTACGCCATTTTTCACTGCTCCACTCCTTAACATTATAACCGTTAGTGAAATATTCACAGCTGCTATTTTCCTAGTCTTCTGACTTTTGCTTTCCAACAATCTGAAAAAGATATATATATCTCCCATATTTATCTGAATTACAGACATCAGGTCTTAATACAATAACCAGAAATTGCGGCTAAAAATATTTTTTAATTTCGCGGATAAATCTCGAAATACCCATCAAGGCAGAAGAACACATCCATTCCGTTGTTTCTTCAAATCCAATGCACTACTCAGTTAATCAAGAAAAAAAAATTTACTACGAAAGGAAATGAAAATCGGAAGATTATAATCACGAGTCTCAATATTTGGCGCAGTTAGCAACTTTACTTGTGCATTTACTGATGATTGGCTCAGTTGGCAACTTGTGCGTGTTTACTTATGATTGGCGCCGTTGTAAAAGAAAAGTGCCAAATTTTGAAATGTGTATACAAAGTAGTAAGACTTTAAAAAGTACTAGTTATATTTATCACAAAAGTAATTGAAGTTTTTATTTGAATAAATGTTATTTATATCATTCTAATATTTTTAACTGTTTAGCTTCCAGCTACTGGTGCATCGATGAATCCAGCCAGATCTCTTGGACCCGCCTTTGTCTCTAACACGTGGACCAATCATTGGGTAAGTAGCAATTCGTTCACGAGCTTTTAAACTTTTGAACGTGTGTTTCTTATTTTTGGAGTCATGGACTATTAGACCCAAATTTCTTTAGTTTTTTTTAAAACTAATATTTTTCTTAAATTATGATAAAAGCTTTTGAAAGTTATCGCTTGAAGGTTACAAGAATAATTGTCTTTGAAAACCATTCATCGTCGGCAATGTATTTCCACAGCACAGAAAACATGTAGATAAGTTTTTCGATGTTTGCAAGTTTATAGTACATTTTAATATCAAGGTGCATCTTTTACATATTTTGATTCTTCGAGTTAGCCACATTCATTTTTTCGAATTTACGAGGGGATGATTGATTAGTAAGGTCTCCAATGGTATTAAATAAGTTTCCGACAAGGTAAAATAATAAAAGATTATTAAAATGAAGGGATTTTATTTCTCTGAAATATTGCAAACTCATTTCTAAAGATAGTCACCACTAACAGCTACACATTAGTTCAATCGTTCTAACTATTCCGTCCATGAAGAAATATTCTGGTTGACTAAGTATCCATTTGCGCACGGATGCCTGATTTTTGGCATCCTGGATTCATCATTATGACCCAGAAAACAAGAAGCAATCCGTGGAATATGGTCTTACTGGTTCTCCGAGTGTCAAGAAATTCAAAACTTTAATGTCAGCAAAAAAAGTTACGCTCATCATCTTTTGAGATGCAAGTGGTGTGCTCTACACGGAATTTCTAATTAAAGGATTAATGGTGAATTCCGACAAGTACTGTGCAACATAACTATCACTCAAGCAACACATCCGCAGAATCAGACCGGAAAGAAACGTCTTTATTTTGTATCACGACATTTCAAGACTGTATTGCAGTGCACAAACACAGGATGCCATGGGAAAACTGCAATTCACAGTGGTTTCACAACCTCCTTATAACCCAGATTGGGCACCGTCGGACTTTTGGTTGTTCCCAAAATTGAAAGAGAGGTTGAAAGGTCAATGTTTTTCAAAGAATGTCGAAGTTCAGCAACGAAATGAATAGAACGATTGAACAAATGTGTAGCTGTTAGAGGTGGTTATGTTGAGAAATGAGTTTGCAATATTTAAGAGTAATAAATTCCCTTCATTCTGATACCTCTGTTATTATTTTACCTTGTCGGAAACTTATTTTGTACTATTGGAGATTTTACTTATCAATTACCCGTCGTAGCTTAAACAAATTAAAAACAACACTAATTCACATTGTAATAAAAAAAAGAATTGAAAAAGGAGTAAAATTGCACTTTATTTTGCACAATGCCCTCTTATTCTAAAGAAAAGTAAACACTCCTAAATGTAATCCATTTATTTCGAAATTTCGCTGTCAAGTTCCTTTATACCAAGTATGCTCAAGATTACATATTAAGGGCAACGTGAATTTTAACTTCGGTCAAGCACGTGTTTTAATTGTGGATGTCTTACTTTTTCTTGTTGGTTTTATAGTTCATTGGAGACGCAAGAAATGAGATTACTAATTGCTGATTCGATATGCTGTTTGTAGCCATTAGTGGATTCTACAACGTTGAATTTTTAATAATTTTGTTTTATATGTATGAGCGGTACACAGGTTTAATATCAAAGAAAATAATTAGTCACTTTCTTGATGGTGCATCTGTATTTCTTTCTTATTTTGGAAAAGAATGTATGTAATTTATAAATCAATGATATATCATCACATAATGTTTATTTAAATATTTTATAGATCTACTGGGCTGGCCCTGTAGTGGGAGGATTACTGGCTGCTCTCATTTACGAATATATCTTTGATTCACCAAAGAAAGTCTTGCCTACGGTCAAAGATAGAGATGATTCAGAGAAAGGTATTTGTTGTTTAGTTAAAAACAAAAATTTCCGGTTGTAATACTTTACCATGTTCAAGAAAGTTAATTATTAATGAGTTCTTATGTTCTATATTAAAAATTACAGAAATGAGATTTATATATAGACATGAATACTGGGAGGGAATCTTAATTGTTTTATTACCTCATGCTTTTTTCTAATATTTTTCTGATAGTAATGATAGAAATCACAAATAAATTTTTGCTTACTTCTGTATGTTTTAGAAATATAGTGCAGTTTTGGGTTCTTGATATGACAACACGCTTTTAAAAATTTTATAGCAATTTCATTACTTATTTATCAATTATTTTGCATTAAATTTTCAAACCTTGTGAGAGATAACCTGGTGCAAAATTTTATAACCGAAAAAAAAGGAAATTCGATATATCTTTTTTATTATAAAATTGAATTAAAGCTTTGTATCTATCACACCGTAATTTTGAACGACAGATGACGCGATCAATGTTGTTGCTCTATCAGAGACTCCATTATAACTCACTAAGATGCTATTTTTTGTTAAAGGGGAAGGGAGAATTACGAAATTTTTCATATTTCGGAATTTTAAAGTGTAATGTCCGAAAGAAAGATATATATTTTTTTAATTTGAATGTTTTAAAAATTGTTTTGGTTTCACCAGGAGGTTCAAATTTCGGTGCATAATTACATTAATATTTAAATTGACAGTGATCCGTTTTTTAACATTATACCTCACTAGTCTAGCTTTTGTGGTCGGGTAAGGAAGCGGAGTCTTCCACTGGCTAGACCAGAGGTACTCAACCATTTTTCATTCGGGGCCACATACCTAAGACAAGTATTTCACGCAAGCCGCAACATGAGGATAATGGAGAAAAACTCTACAAGACCAAAACAACATTAGACAATGCAAAGTTGCTCAAAATAATAAAACTCACTTTTTCCTAGTTTTTATTTTAATATTTTATTAACCTCTCTATCAAACACACATAACAAATATTTTTTGGATGCATTTTTTGCTGAGTTGTGTGGTAATTTCGATTTTCCTTTCATCCATGACCTAACTCTTTGTTTACATTTTACAATAAAAAAAGGAAATGAATAGCAAAATTGATAGATTTGATTGCTTGATTAGTAGGACATAGCGCTAAATTTTTAGTGCAATAGGCCATGACCTGGCCACTCAGAAAAGGCTGACGGGCTCCAAGCGGTCTGCATGTTGAGTATCGCTGGGCTGGACTCTTGCTTGATCTCGGGATCATATCATTAGCATCAATTCTCATTACCTGTAATGACATTGGTAAAAAAGTTTGGGTCATCTTTTATCTTATATTTTTAACGTCCTGGCTGGAATTCTGACAAATGGGTTTTTTTAATCCTGTGTGAGCAAGCGAGGAACAAACTTAGCTGCAACACCTCAGCAAATCCTTAGTCAAAATCATTTGACTTGAGGTCTAATTTATTCCTGACTGTTCTGAAATTTCATTGATCTCTTAAGACAATGATCCTCGTCTATTTTTGGGAGATTTTTTCAATGTTTTTGTTGTTTCGAGAGGATGAACGATGCTCTGAATGAGCAGGTTTTCAACAATCATCCGTCCACGTTTAAAGCATCCTAACCGCTTAAAAGCTTGTGTAAGGCTAATAGCATCCTTCTTGAAAGACTGCAGAAGCACTTTAGTAAGCTTCTGTTGCTGCATTTTGTAATAAGAAGCAAAATTTCAGACATACCCTTTGTTCCTTTAAAACTTCAACAATGGCTTCGCATGCGTCAAAAGAGAAAAAAATTGAGGACACTACAATTACTACTTGTAGAAACACTACTACGTAGACGCCGCTTAGGCAACTGATTTGGCAAGTTTCTTACTAGAATCACATAGCGAGAAAAAATTTTCCTACGCATAATCTGGTTTTAACCTGTTCAATATGGTTTTTTTTAGGGTTCCCCTTTGTATAAATACATATGTGTATGTGTATGCGTGTGTCTTTGTGTGTGTCTCAGAATGCAATTTACGGTGCAGTATTTGTAACATTCATACTTTTAATAAACCGTGTGTGATATAAAAGAAACAAATATTAAATAAAATTTATTTAAATATTTTACCTTTTTTTTATTTTACTTTTTTAGAAACGCATTATTCATCTATTATTGAATATCATCATAAAATATTATGCGTTTTTATAAATTATTCGCTCTACTGTGGTATATTTTTCTGCTTTCAGTAGTTTATTTACATTAATACATTGATTAAACTTATCTCTATACTTGTAGATGTATCTGAGATAAAAGATGACAGCGACAGCAAAACCTCATCTGTAATATCGCCAAGAACTCAAATGGCTCAAACTCATGTGCAGCCGACGGTTGTAGGCGGACCCTACTATAGACCACTGACACCTCACGATGGCAGTTCTACGATGAGACCCCATTCTCGAAGCACATATACGTCTGCAAAGTACATTGCTAGTCCTAGTGGCAGCATGGGCAACCATCAACAGATGCCGAATGCAACTTACTACAGCACTTTACCGAGAGGCAGTAGTTACAGATCTTGGAACGATTATGGCTCATCTACGCAGTTCAAGTTTTGAATGCTGACTTAATGCAGAAATTTGATAAGATTATGAACTTGATATGTCACAATGATAGATTGGGATTTAAAATAGTGTTAAGAACTAAAATGGTTATCAGCGCCATCTGTTCTTTCGAAAAAGAAACAATTTGAATTATGCATGATTTCAAATGAGGAATATGAGCTATGTGTTTATGTCAACATAAACTTATTACTTTAAAAATTGAATTATTTGTTAGGTGAGTTTATAAGTGTGTGTAATATGCTTATATTACACAATATATTTCATCAAAACATTCCTCTTTTGTCATGTAGTTGAGGTATAAATTTTGTATGATAAAACTTTTGTAGTTAATATATTTACATTTTTTTGTTTGTTAAAACATACAATTGAGTTTTTAACGGGGCCATGTTATACTTTAAGTTGTAATTTAAAGTTCTTGTAGAAGGTAAAACCCCCTTCAATTTCATTTTCAAATCCAAACTGTGTGAAAACACAATGCTCTGAAACCTTTAGAATTGCTTGATTTTTACTTCTTCGTGAAAAAAACATCATACGAGAATTATTTTCTGAAATATAAAAGTTTTATATTTATTCAAAAATATACCTTTTAAAAAAAATTACATATTACTTAATATTGATTAAAAATTATTTAGAACTGATACATTATAATTTGTTTCTCAATTTCCAAAGGCATCATCAAAGTTCTTGAAGTTTATTTACTGTAATCTGTGGCTCACACAGGTATTTTTCAGGGTCGAAAGTCTACTATTCTTGTATTATCCTCCAATACGCCGCCCAGCATATTTTTTTGATTTTGTCGATTTTCGTGGCCAAGAAACAGTAAAAAATTAATGATCGAATAAAAAAGTATTAATTTATAAAATTAATTATTAATAACAAATACTAAATTAAATTTTACGTACTACATGCTTAAGGTTATAATCAACCGAAAAAAATCAAAGACTATGAGGGGGTTCGGACCCAGAGACCTTGTGTGCGCCTCTAAATGGAAGTATTACAAAAATGTACCTTCTAAAATGTGGCACCTAAAAAATTTGGAAAAGGAACATTTTAAAGTTCTTAATCGAAAACCTTTTTTTACTTGTATCTATTTTAAAACCCATAGAAATATGAATAATTGAACCTTTGTTATATACCACTGAGCAAAAATTGCCAATAGTATAATAACACAAAATCTTTGTTAAATACTTTCTATTAATGTCTATTGTTTCACCATTCCAGTAAATATTTTGGCACAAAATTTCAAATTCGGAAGCGCTTTTATTTGTAATACCTTTTTTGCTCAGTGATGATGAACAATAATTATTTGTCATTCTAGTATAAAACAATGGACCAATTGTACATAATATAGAAAACTTATTACCATTCTTTTTATTTTCACATGTGAATAATGTTTGAAAATTCTCTTATCTTACGAGCACAAGTGCTAAAAAAATGTAATTTTTAAAAAAAAAATTTAAATTTCGAGAATTGTTAATTATTTATAAACATATATCGAATTTAGTTTATTTATATGAATTTCAGTTCGTCAGTTAACCCTTTCGTGAGCCATTTATTTCTCTTTTGATGTTCTCGCACTTTTTATGTTTTATTAACAACTAAACAGTAACATTTAAGAAAAAATACTTTATTTTGCCGAATTTTATGTTTACATTGAAATTTTAGGGGTGGGAACAATACTTCCCAAGGAAACCTTCACCGTCATAAAGAAAATTAAATTTAATGGTGATTATTTGCCATGAGAAAAAGAGAAGCATGTTGCAATGCACAAGGGGACATCACATTCTACACACATGTAGCTGGTCCTCTTTTTTTGCTCCTATATGCTGCATTTTCTGCATCGCCTATAGTTGGAAACCATCTTTTGCATATGATTCCCCACAATGGCTAAGCGCCCCCACATCATCCGGAACTACACACTTCTTTCTTTGCTTGGAAGCTAGCAGGACGTCATTTCCTTTTTCTTGAGGAATATCCGTCTATTAGCTGACGGAGCTAATGCTATACTGAATGTTAGCTGGTCTACATTTCTGTTTCTTTAGTCCACTTGCAATAGTGCGAAACTATTTATGATGGCAAGGTCAATAAGAAAATATAAGATTATTATGGGAGCTAGTCTTCCTATCGTTATAATAGCAAGACCAATATATATATTATAATGGGTTTTACGCTTCCCACTTGTGTATATGGGAAGTAATCTTCTCAAGGCCTACGAAAGGGTTAAATTGATAAAAGCACATCGATATTAATTCCCTTTTTAAAATTTTTATTTGGAAACAATAATTTTGGGATTATAAAAGTTTTATAAGAAATCCAAACGTACTATGATGCATTTAAATAGTGTTAAAAATATGTACATAAACGAAAGGAGTGTGTACTATATACAAATTAGTTTAAGAAGTTTTGTCGATTTCTGACATGCATGCACAATTTTTAATAAATAGTTATTCCAAGTTTAGTACTCTTCATGTTAAGATTAAAATATGTACTGTTAATTAGTAATTTTCTAGAATTATTCTAATACATTTTTAGAAGTTCTGGGATTATGAATGTATATATATTACTTAATTTTATAAGCGTTAATGTGTTTTGAATTTTTCACCACTTCACGGATATTTGCTTATTTTGGTTAAACCCTGGACTAATGTAATACATTTGTCCAAAAATTAATTGATGCTTTTTTCTGGCATGTGTGATTTTTTTCCTTTTTATTTAATGTTACAGCATTTCCCTTTGTATTATTCAATTACTATTTGATAGAAAATTAAATTATTCAAGATAATTTTTATAAATTAATACATTTATCAGGGTAGATTGAATTTTTTCCCCAGAATTTCAAAACCTACCTATGCGGAAATTAAAATTGAAGAATTAATTATTTTTATATTAAGTACTGCAACACAAAGAAGATGAAGCTCATGTATTTAAGCTTTTATTATAGTGAAAAATCAAAATAATTTTTATTAGTGAAAAACTGGTATTTTATTACTTTTTAACATTTACTGCGATGAGAGGGGGACAATTACTAAATAGTTACAAGAAAGAAACACGAGGTAAATTTAACATATACTTTAGTATATTAGATTTTTAAAAACACCTACTATGTCGAAATTGTAGTGCGCGCTAAAACAGAAGACGGTAAAAAGCTTGGATCAGACTGATTCGACGGTATTAGTGAATATTAACATCGCACTGCTCAGCTCCTGAGTGTTTTGATGACGGACCTTGTAATTCTTAATCAGGGTCGAGAACAACTTATAAACTGGCACCCCCATCTCCTAACTTCCACATCAACGGGAGGACGTTTGAGCTTCGACAGATTTAACGTGCATCTCACCCCTACACGACGGGTCTTCAGCGGTTCTAGGCTCGAACTCATGACACACATGCAACGAGTTCGTTACCTTGACCACCAGGCTACCGCGGCCATGGCGTGAGGAGAAAGCTGGGGTTTTGAAATTATGCAATGCGCTTTGTGCTACACTCTACTCACTAATAATTAACTATCCCTTTTGGTCACTTTGGCTGCAGAAAAATAATTAAGAGTCTAAAATCGTCTAATGCAAAATTAAGTCTTTCCGATTTTTTCGAAAAGTCAGCCCGTAGTTTCAAAACTTAATATTGCCACAGTTATTTTTAATTATTTTTCTCCCAATCACCATACCATGGAATCTCTTTTCGGCATAAGTAGGTTTCGATTAATAATATTTTTTTCTTCGTATAACCACGATCCTAATGTTCATTTGAACGTTTACAAAGTTCATTAAACTTTTTCACATTTGTTTTACTGCAAATTACTTGGAAGATCGATTGCAGAATGTTATATACAATAAAAATGATAGTAATTTCTGTTCATGGATCTTTGCTATTTGAAAAATGATAATGTATCATTTTGCAAGTGTGCATTTCTGAGTAGTTTTTTTCATTTATTTGTAATTAGAATCGAGAAGAATTTTCTTTTCAAAATATCAGTGCAATATTTATAAATATTAGAATTTTTAAAATAAATACTCTTAAACGTGAAATATTTCACGTAATGTGTTACATTTTGTATAATAATAATAATAATAAATAATGTGTTTAAATAAAGTTATTTACAAATGTGCGCGTCTGTTTATTGTTTTAATTATAATATTTATGTTAAGTTTGAAATTAAGAGCATATAGAGAATTAAAGCATTAATAAATGTTGCTGTTGTCTATATGCAGTTCCAGGCTTGTCCATGCAGTGATATCAAATGGCGCCTATGACGTCCAAAATGGCTCTTGCTATGTCGACAACCTTTTGTGAATAAAGCAGTTGATGATCTGTGGGGTTTAGGTCTATGTTGTAGATTGTAGCCAGTATAGGTCAATTAAAAATATAGTTAGGAGAAAGTTGAATGTCAATCATTAATAAATGAATATGAAGATAAATTTCATTAATTTTTTTCTTCATTAATATTTTTGTTCTAAGGAGAACGCAATTGTGTTTTTGCAAAATATTATACTCCTGATGAAAATTTTAAAAATGTATGAATTGTGACGGTCGTGTTTAAATAAAAGAATAATTAATACACCATTTACACAATATTTACAAATATTTTATTTCACAATAACTTTATAAGATACAAGTGTATATACATATATATCTTCATATGGAAATATGTATTTTGTGAGTTCACAAAAGTTAGACATGATAAATATTATTACAAACTTTCATATAGGAGTTGGCAGCTGATGTGCAACAGGAAAAAGTACTGCAGCATTTTTCTACCTACAAACACGTAAAGCTGGGAATGGATTGAGTAAATAGATTGAATTTTACACACATATTCTGAAATTAACATTATGAAAGGATTTGTGTTATGGGGATTTTCAATTTTTCGTTTGGATTTTTAAAAAAAAACTCTCGCAGACGATATCTTCTTACTGTAATAAGTTGGGAACACACCTTAAGAATTATACAAATGTTTTATATTTCAATACTTGTTATTTTGTTTTGCTCAATGGTCTAAATTCCTTTGACGTCATAATTCCATGATACCTGCAATCAAGTGTTTCCAGCCAATCAGTTCACAAATTCTTGTGAAGTCATAGTTACGTTTTAAATGCAATCTCATGCTTCCAGGCTATCTTTGCCGTTGCCAACTTTTGTGCTTTTCAAGGAAACTTTCTCTAAAACTGTACATATTTGTCTACGATAACATACATAAGTAAACAAAATGTATTTGGCTTAAAAGTTTACGTATAATATAAGATTCTTTTTTTTATTTTGAATTTTTTAAAAATAATCTCAATATTTGAATATTTTTACCCAATTATCAAATCTCAAATTGTATCTAAATTTTACAAATAGAACAACTACAAATATAATGGCGGTTTAGGATTCAATGGATAACACGTGATTGCATTTGTCATGTGACTGCCATGCATTCCACCCATTTGGCAAAAATTATTAATCATTACTACAAATTTATCAATGAATTTTAATTGTTCAAAAATAGATACATTTTAATTAAATATTTTTAGTTGTATCCATAAAATATATATACAAAAAGTATTTTTTCCAAGACTGGCAATTATAATTATCTAAATGAATTTTAGACACGAATAAATATTTTTAAAAATGTACTTACGTACTATCGCAACAATGCCAACGTTCAAGCTAACTCGCCAAATTGGCATCCTCGATTTAGCATATTGTCGCACGCGCTAATTGACAACCATGTGCTTCATAGCGTATGATGTCGCCAATACGGTTGCGATAATACGTAAGTACCTTTAAAAGTAAAAATATTAAAAATGGTTTTGCTATTTTTAAAATATGTTTTTGTTATTATGTATCTATTTTTCGATAAATATCAATATACATCATTATGAAAGAATGATTTTTCTTTGATTAAACATAAACTTAATATCTCATTATGATTAATTAATTAAATTTAATTCGATAACAAAAAATAAAAAAATCACAGCTGATTGTCAGTCAGTATTTGTTTGTAATTATAAAATTTTAAGTATTTGTTTTTAGGCTTCGTCACATGTATACCTTTAACCATTCATTTATATCATCTTTTATGTAAAATTTGCATTTTAATTTTCAGGCGGGGACTAATACCATTTCCGTCCAATCCAACTAGTCTTTCAAATGACATCAGAACCAATTTGCTTTTCATTGGTCAAAAACCCTTTAACAAAAATCGACTACATATACATCACAAAAATGCATTTATTATTTTTACACAATTCGAGTTTGACAATCTAACGTATTCATATGACACAGCTGATAATGGTCATATATATTTTAATAAAATATGTAAATAATTTATTTACAATTTATAAACAATATTCGTAGGGGGAGGGGAGATCATAGCGGGACTCAGGGGTGGTTGGAATAAACAAATGATGATATGTCCATCTTGGTTTTGTCTAATAAACGTTAACCGGACACACAATATATCAGTTTTTGCTATTTGACTTCATAACAATTGGCATGCTCAAATACGGAATTATTTCTACAGCTTTCCATTTTCTCAATTAATTTTATAATTTGCCAATAAATGACAATTACAAAAATCCTTTACCAAGTTCTTTTAGTTACTTACCATTTTCGAATAATTTGTTAGAATGCAAGTCTTAAAATAGAACAATTTTAAAATTATTCTGAAATACAATTTTTGGTATTGTTGTTGTTGCTCATGCCACCTGATTGACGGTGCCCGATAGAGTCCCATGAAATTCATCGTGGCTTGGGGCTAGTTGTACGCCTATCGTTAGCCGTAGCTTTGAGCATCATGTATGTGACAGTACGTTTTGGCTCCGTAAAATACATTTTAAATGATAGTGGCCTTTTCCCCCACTGTGATACCTTCAGTTGTTCAACAATTTTAAAAGCCGAAAATTATCATCATTAAAAAATATTTCAAAATATAATCCTCCACAATTAAAAGTCTTTTAGTCAAATATTGAATTGTATAATTTAAAATTATAGTATTTAGTAATTTTTATTTGGTAATTGATATAAGACCTTATTCCTATTTATCGATAAATTTAAATAAATTAATATATTCTTTTCAAACAAGTACAGCAATACTTTTGTAAGGTATTGAAATTTAACTCAATATTATTTTTCTTATCTTATAGGCTACATATTGGCAACTAAGCCTAAGCCAAATTTTTAATTAAATCTCTCGTCAGATGCTAAATATCGCCGTGATTTAATTCTGCCGAGAGTTTTAGTGCCAAATTGATATTCAAGGATTCTTTTACATGCCACTTAATCATATGAAATGCGTGACTACGATTTTCGCAACCAGAAAATCTATCGACTCCAGTCGGGAACGAACCCGCAATCCTTAGGCTTACGAAGCGGCGCGTTACCTCTGACAACTTACATAATAACATACTAGAATCTGTATTACAATATATTGGCGCCAGTTGGCGAGAATTCATTTGTATAGATTTTGCTCCGAGCCAACTGTTGCAACCTTTTTGTATTCAGTTCGAAAAGTATAGCGATCCCATATGTTTGGGATCCGTATCGCTTATTAAAATTTGTTAAATATACATTCCATTAATTATTATAACGGCAAAACAATATAAAACATCAGAAATAAGTGTATTCTGCTGCGAAACCATACGTTTCAAAATATTTTGAATTAAATTGCTTATGCAGGTTCACTTTCTAATTCCGTGGTGGCCATTAAGTCGATCGCGATCGACCGGTGGACTGGCAAAACATTTTGAGGGAACCACTTGTAGATTAGCAATTAGTAATTATATACAGAAAAATTCAAGATTGGCTGACAGTTTGCAGACTAAGTCTTCTAGTGACTATAACTACGAGAACTAACTTTAGATGAAAATGTTTTATTTGTTAATGCATTTTGAATTGTTTGATTATAAATGCATTATTTGACGTTATGATATTTGTGACTATTATTATTATGTTTGTATTTTTTTTTTGCTTTAAACGCGGTTTTAAAAGTGTTTTTTTTTATTGTTGTTATGTAAGGGCATATTCTGTATTTATTGTTAAGTTACAATAAATATTGTAGATCTTTTTCTTAGCTCACCACAGCACTGCTATTGGGTAGATCCCAACACCTTGAACAAATTAATAGCCAGTGCCGATTTAAGCTCATTTCGAGCCCTGGGAAACAAAATATCTACGGGCCTCTTCGCACTAATGGATCGAAATTTATTACCAGAAAATATGGTTAAGTCCGGATTTTCTGGGCCTTTTTGAGCCCTTGCGGGCCTCTGGACGCCCGCCTCAAGCACCCAGTGGATAAACCCGCACTGGAAGTAGCCCGTACCCTGGCAAAGTTTGCCCGCCCCTGTTCTACTTATTTAATATTCATAGGCGAAGGTTTTCAATCAAATATTTTAAAAGTAATTACAAAAATTTTACTGAATTATTTTGTTTTTTACATAAAATCATGTATTCTTTCTCCTTCAAAAAATAATAGTTTTAAATTTATGTGAAAGGAAGTAAATTCCCATGTTCTTCCATACTAAATATTATCTCCATGCCAATTGTTAAGAAGTTTAATAAGTGAATCACATAAAAAATGTGCAATACATATTTTTTCAAATGGACATCAAGGATTATATATGTATATATATATTTATATAATTATCATATATATTTATAAATGAACAATTTGTATATCATACAGTTTTCAGTTAGATTATTCAGTTACAATATACAATACTGGAAAAATTGCAACATTTAAACCACGATATTATTGGGCAAGCTCATGGTTTTGAAAGCCATGATTCTTATGTTTGTGCTAAGCAGTTATTTGGAAGGAATTCGTGCAGAGCATAAAAAATAAAGTCAATAAAGCTTTAAAATAGAATTAGTAGCAAATGAAATTTTCCTTAATTATTTTATTTATTTATATATTATACTCATCTATGTAGTTTATAAGAAATGACTAACACCTCTGCATTTATCTAAATAAATTTTAGTAAGGTATTCGACCATTCAGAACCATTAAAAAAAACAGCATATTATCATATGAAAACATTTCTAAAAGAGTTTTAGTTTCAACTTTCTAATATGCTAATACTTAAAACACACAAAACACTGAAAATTAAGTTTAAGTGTATATATTATTTAAGCTTCAATTTTGTAAATATAAAATGAAGAAAAAAATTATAAAGCATTCACTGTTCTGTTAGTTTATTCAATTAATTATGTATACCACGCAAATGTAAGGTATCATAAAAATTACATTTTAAAAAATAAAATCCTTCTCAATAGTATAAATTTTACAAAATGATGAAAATAATGATAAATATTTTGGTAAAATCATATTTTAGCCCACACCTTTGGCACAAATTGTGTCAAGTTTCGCCAACAGTTTATTTATCTTCTATCCAGTATGAAGATAATAATTCGCCAAGTTGGCAATAAATAAATGTTTGGGCAAAATATGATTCAACCATTTTTTAAAATAGTTTTTTTTATTTTATTTAAAATTGCCATTAGAATTTTCAAAATCTTACTAAACACAATTGTTTGCTTTTAAATTAAATCGAAATTACCTGAAATGGCTAACACATAAATAAATAAATCTGAAACTTGCAAAAATAAAAATTTTATTTAAAAAGATATTAATATTATTCTAAAAAGAATAAATAAATATATATTTTTTTCATAGAAGTGTTTTGTTAAATCGAACTATATACTTATACCATTACATTCACCAAACGATTTGTGTCAAAATTGAATAAAAATAAGTATTTTTAAAAAACATTCATTCTTACAGAAATAAATCATCTGACGATTTCTACTAACTGTTGCATGGTTTTAAAAATGATTGAATACCTTGCGAAGTATTTTATATCTAATAACATTGCATTCTTAAAATCACAGTTCTATCACACACATTTGACATAGAACTTTTCATCATGAAATAAAATAGTTCAACAGCAAGAAGCTAACGATTTAATGATAGTGAAGTTAGCTTGAAAACAGACAAAAAAGAAATTAAAATCACACTCGCATGAGTTCAAAGAAGTTTAGCAAGCTCAAAGAAGAACAGCAACCAAAAATATCACAGGAAAATGCTTTGTAAGTTACCAATCTATTTTTTTATTTATAAATAAGATTATTAGAAGCTAGAAAAAGAAAGAGTGGTTAGTAAGAAATGCCACATTTTAAAAAAAGGCTTAATGAACTTGAAAATGTTCGATTTATACAGTCCTATAATCGCCATTTTGTTGTTTTTTCTCCGTTCTATTTTACATCATGTTAAATTACAGCAGGTGTTTTGGACAAAATAATAAATTTAGAACTGTAACATTTATAAAAGCAATGAACCATTGATTTAAATACATCTTTTAATCAATATTTCAGTAAGAATTTTTAAAAAAAATTGTTCTTTGCTTTATGTTTTGTTATTGTACAGACTCAAATATAAATAAGAATATCCCTGTTTACAGAATACATTAAAAACCCTGAATATAAATTATTTGTAGTTAAGTGAAGAATACTGAGGAGAGATAGTTTATTAAAGTAAATGTAAATTAGCTTAGTTAATTTATTATTAATTGAAATATAAAATTCTCAACTATAAATATTTTTTGTCCATAAAATATACATTAAATTTTGGAATTCTGAAAATTATTTCATCTGAAAGAATTACAGTACATTCTGTAAGTTGGATTTGAAAAAATAGGAATAAGTTTCTAAATAAATTCACAAATTAGAAGTCGAGATATTTCAATCTTCATTGGCTTCTTGACTATCTTCTGAATTTTGAAGTCCTTTCCTAGATATAATAATGATTTAAAAATAAAAAGAATAAGTGAAACAAACAAATAATAAAACAAAAAAGAACACAAAACAAAATAAATGTGTAAAATATAACGAATAAAACCGAAAAAAAAATCAATTTTCAGTACCTTAAATTAAAACTATTTATTTTTATTTGCATAACAATTTGAAAAACTATTCTTCACATGCATTAACACCGTGCAATTTTTTAAAAACAGTTTCGAATTCTTTGTAAATATATCTAATTAATGATAATCTTGATATTTAAATCAAAATTAATTAATCAAGTTTATTTTAAATCAATCCTGATAGTTAAATTAAAAATATTTTAAATTAAACGTATTAGTTAAATTTTATATACTCGGAATAAAAAAATATATATATATTAAATATTTATGCGTATAATGAATCCTAAATTGGGTGAATTTCAGCCAAATATTTTTATGCAGTTTATGATTTTTCAAAACACATTTATGTTTTTCAATATCGTTAGTTGTCGTAAATCATTTCAAGTTATTGAATTCAAAATTGCTATTAAAATAAGATGCTTCTAAAAATGAACATGAAAAGTGTAAAATTATTTTAAACATGAGAATAAAAAATATGTGTTTGTATAAAAATGAGCAAGCTATTGCTTATAAAAAATATATCAATTTGTGGTAATTTAAATATCGTTTAACTTAGCTTTATGCAATGCAGAACAATACATAATAACTAAGAACGTATTTTTCTGAGAACTATATAAAGTACTTAATTATTATAAAGAATATAATATATTTGCTTTCAAAATTGTCGAATTTTATCAAAATAAGATTTCAATAAATTTTGTGGTGCTAAATAATATTCGGTACTTTTCCATTTCGCCGGCGCAGGCGATAAAGTCGCCAAAAATGGTACTACCGAACGCCAAATAGAATATTCCCAAGAGAAATCTTTTAGCACTAGATTTTCGAAACAAGTCGCGGTCTTTTCTTATTATTAATGTATTTTTCTTTTTTTAACATTAACTAACATTTGTTATTATTATTTTTTTTAGTTGTCGCCAACAAAGTCTGCTTGGCAGAATTTGCGCCGGCGAAATGGAAAAGTACCTAATATTCTACGTCAGAATATTGTATTTGGTTTGGATGTGTTTATGATTTAGTTATTTCAATATATTTTCAAAGTTACAATTTTTTTTTACCAAAAAAATAATATAAATAAAACAATTTAAATAACAATTTGAAACCATGCAAAAATAAGCATGCTGCAAAAAATCTTCCAACTAACTCATTCACTTGCAAGCAGAATTATTATTCTTTTTGAAATCCAAGTATCTTCTTTTCAATTTCGATTTTCTAGTAAAATAAAACATCATTTTAAATAATAAGTAAACCTTGATATTCCATATTCATTATTCCTCATTTAATGTAATAATTAAAATAATTTTTAACAATATAATCCAATATGCCTCTGCAAAATTATTATTGTAGTATTTTCCACGAGATAATATGACACAAATATTTTGTCAAGCTTTTCTGATATTGTCCTGTGGAATGTCTGTATGTTTGATTAGGAGTTTGAAACTTTTGCTATTAATTAATATTTTTAACATCTTAGCTTCGTCATGCATTTGTGAATTTATTTAAAATCAATCGCTTTAAAAACTTTAGAATTTTTAAGAGAAAATATCAAACACTAAGCTTTATAAATCTTGGGTAATTCTAAAAAAATGATAAAACTGAAAGTTGCATATCTCTTGAAAAATGTTTCTCAAGGAAATACAGATGATTATTTTTAAAGCCATCTTAAGGGGATGTTACATAATAAGAGCTGAACTCAAATTTATCCTTTTACTTGTAGCCATCAATCTCCTTGTAACGACTCAATTTTTGAAATGCTTCGAATGACCAAAGCTCAGTATGACTAGAATTTTATCGAAGTTCAGTTTGACTAGACCTTAGCAAAGTTCAACACAACTAGATGTTAAAAAATGCAATATAACTAGATCGATCCAAATTTCAATGTGACTAGATCTTAACAATTTTAAATACAACTAACGTAATTCTAAATAAATTATAAAAATAAAAGTTGCATATCTCTTGAAAAATGTTTCTCAAGGAAATACAGCTGATTATTTTTAAAGCCATCGTAAGGGAATATTACATAATAGAAACTTAACTCAAATTTATCCTTTTACTTGTAGTCATCAGTCTTCTTATAATGACTGAGTTTTTTTGAAATGCTTCGCATGACCAAATCTGAACAAAGTTATCAATGGCTAGATTTTTATCGAAGTTCAGTTTGACTAGACTTTAACAAAGTTCAACACAACTAGGTCTTAAAAAATGCAATATAACTTGATCCATCACAAATTTCAATGCGACTAGATCTTAACAATTTTCAATACAACTAGATCTTGGCAGTTTTTAAGACGACTAGACCTTAGCAACATTCAATATGACTAAAACTTAGACTAGAGCTTAGCAACCTTCGATATGACTAAATCATCAGAAAAATCAATATGACTAGATCGTAGCTATACTTATTCGTGATGCAATACTTCAATGATCAATAAAATTTGATTAATCAACATTGAAGCTTCAAGTGCTCATAGAAATTCACTAACCACTAAATTACTTTTCATCTCTATAACAAAAAAAATTCTAAAAGAATGTTAATGATTTTCAAACGCACTTTTGATAAATTTAGAATAAAAATTCACATTAATCAAAAGGAACCAGTAGTAATATATTAGAGATTTAATATTATTAAATTTATAACATTATTAACTTAGATTCATAAAGCATTCGATTAATTTGTAATTTTTTAAGAGATTAAAATGAAAACCAGATGCATGTTATATGCACTTTATATCAAATCAAATATGTTAATAATGCATGCTTTGTCGTGGATATTTAAACATATATTTACCAATAAGCTCTTACAAATCTTTATGAGCATCAAAATTTAAATGGTAAACAACTACACTGTGGTGTGTGGCAGGTTTTACACCGGCTGAAAAAAATCAAACATTTAATTTTGATAAATTTAAACTAATTAATTAATGAAATCAATGTATTTAATTATGAATACATTCTTTATATAACGCATCATTTTGCCCAAACTTTTCACGTTCAACCAAAATTTTTATTAGAGAAATATACTGCTCAGAGTAATGCAACGTCGTCTATGAAACACTGTAATAGCTTAGCAAGGTTATGTAATTTTTTTTATTTTAAATGGAATTAATCTCGATTGATATTTGAGTTCGGATATTGAATGAGAGATAATTTTCTAAGCATTGCATTATTTCTCATCTTATTAGTTGTACTAATATATTTTTACTCTTAACCAATAATAAAAGAAAGCAAATTCATAATGTATTTAATATAGAAGGAGCAACTAAGTATCGAAAAATGAATAATGAATTTTGAAGATCATTACATAGGCATTGACCCATCCCCTTTCATTATTATTAACCCCTAAAATATCTTGATGACCCGTTTTTACATGGGAATACGAGTACAAAAAATTCAGATGAGCTTCTAAATTTAGAAATTATCTATCAGAAATACATTTGGGTAAATTGGTTAGTATCTTGTTTTGTTTTCATATATTGATTCGGAAAAGATACATTCATAAAGAAAGTTGGGTATCTCTTAAGACTAATATATTTCTCAATCTTATGTAATATTTAGGTTACATTAAAGAGTTGTATCCGTTATTTCATAAATTACCAAATCATGTCCGTTGAAATGTATCAAATAATTGGATTCTAAAGTTTAATTAGTTATTTGATAAAATAACCATTGTTTAATCGTTAAAATAATAATGATGCCATCTATTTCAATTGGGCAGCTAAATTTTTGGCTGAGGGATAAAAAAGTCAAATAGTTTATATAACTACAAGCTGAAAAAATTTTAATAAATTATTAGTTATCTATATTGTTACATTTTATTACTATTTATCGAATGTAGAAATAATAATATATAATGCATTATATTTTTCTTCATTATTTATCAATCCGTAATATGAAATGTTTTTTTCAAAAGATTTAATTATTTCTCATCACACAATTTATGAAACAAATTACTTATTTTAGTATCAAACTGTTTATTTTTTACTTTAACGGCTTATGAGTAATTAACTTATAGAGTAACTAAGTAAAGTGTGCAATTATTAAACTATTACACACTTTAACTGAATTATTCATCCTATGAAATATATAGTAAAGTATTCTGTCAAATAACTGAACTATACTTTTCAACTGTAACAAATAGTTGGGGAAAATTTTAATTAATAAAAAGAATAAAAGGATTTAGGAAATAAAAGGTAAGGAAATCGGAATTCATCAATCAAATATTGAAATTAAATGAAATTTAATGAATAAAAAAAAGTTCACAAAGGCCATTTTTGTAACCTCTTTATAATCTGTGTTTCAATTAGATCATATTATTACTCTAAAACATAAAATACATATTTTAAATATTTTCTAGAAATAAGCACCATTAAAATTTTGCTGAAAATTCTGAGTCGCAAGCGCATAACATGGGATGTCATTTAAAATTTTTTATATATTCATTAAATATTAAACTTTTGTAATTTTTTGCATTCTCTAACGTAGAAGATTTAAATAGAATTCTATATTATTTTTTTCATTTTTTTAAATTCTGTTTAAAGTTATCGATTGTTAATTTTCTCTTAAAAACTTGTACTCATAAAACTCCACACGCGTAAAAATGGTATAATTGTAATTACTTGAAACAAGATTAAATTACAATTATTTCCACTCCTTACACTTTTATAACTATAAATACTAAACTCCAATTCAGTTATAATAATTGCTGGTACTTTTCCTTTTCGCCGGCCCAGGCGATAAAGTCGTCAAATATAATACAACTGACGCCAAACGGAATATTCCCACTGGTAGCCCTTTACCACCACATTTTCAAACCAAGTCATGATTTTTTCTTATCAGTAACATCTTTTACATAATTCCTTTAAAAATGTATGAAAAACCAATGAGACAAATATTTATTGATATCTTTTTGTGCATATTGTGTGTTGTCGCCATTAACGCCAACTTGGCGATATTTGCGCCAGCGAAACGGAAAAGTACCTATTTGTTGATTAAATATTTAAAAAATATACATAAATCGTAAAGACTTCTTTGAGCATGCTCACTCCAACATAAAAGTGACCAACAGCAACAAAACAACTGTTAAGAGCTCGATTTAAACACGTTAAAATAACTTGACCAGCATATGCGATACACCCAATAAATAGTTTGTTCCATGTATACACAACAAACATACATTTAAATACGACCAAGAACAACTACTGTTTGAATGAAACAAACATTTTTGGTGAACATTAATTATTTACATGGAATAACGTATAAAAACAAATAAAACATCAACACCATATCGATATAGATATCAATACTTTCACTTAATATGAATTTATCCCAATAACTTTCGTTTTCTGTAGCTAGTTCATAACTGTTCTCTCGCTTTATAGTTTAGTTAAGTCTACGTTATTTCAATAAATTGTAAGCCTAGATATTGGATTAATAAATTTTACCGTCTATGTTTAAGATTCTTTACGAATTCTTGAGCGTCTTTGTCCCAAGTTCTTGCAGCTAGAGCTAAAATTATTTCATCTAGAAAAAAAATACAAAAATAAATTATTATTAATTTATTCATCAATTAAAGGCAACAGGAAAACAGCAAAAATAGTTAGAATAAAATGATTGAAAAAAAATCTTTAGAAATATCCAAAGAACGTAACCATCCATGGTAGGGATTGTCGATATTTGCAAATAAAATCTCTTTCTGTTTCAAATTCAAAGAAAACATATTCAGAAATAAATAAAAACAAGTCAGAAACTTATAGAATTTATCCTCTTTTAAGAAAATTTTTTTAAATATATATGATAATAAAATGATAAGACGTTAACTATGGCGTTCAGTTCTTTGAAAAGATAAAGTATTGATAGATTCTTTAAGCATTATAAGTACGGTGGCCTTACTAATAAATAGTTTAATTTGATTATTCACTACATTCCATTATTTATTTGATTCTCTTTTTGTCCAATATTTATTTATAATGTAGTAATAAAATAGTAAATTTACAACATCACTACATAAGACAACTTTTATGAAATATTGGTTGATGATTTTGTCGACTTTAAAATATAAAACTAAACTCTCATAAAGGTTACTATAGACTAGTATCGTAAGAGTTAAATAAGGTATCCGACTACTTGTGACAACTAATTTTAAAAAAGATGAAAATATGGGGATTTTTTTTTGTGGTTTTTAGATTTGTTTAGTACATTTTAAAAAAATACGCTAAAATTAAGAAGAGAAAAAGAAAATATTATTATTAAAATGGGAAAAATGGGTAAAAATTTATACAAAAAATAACATTAACTGGGCCCCATTCTGTACCAAAAGTTTATGAGAAAATTTTCAATTCTGATGTGTTGCTATGTTATTCACTTTTGAAATGACCTTTAGGATAAGAGATATTTTCATTTTTACAAAAACTAGAACACTTTATCTTAAATATTATATGAAATTTCTTAAAGAAATAGTGATTATATTAACATAAGGAACTGTAAATTTTGTAATAAAACAATGATTGATAAATCTGAAGGTTAAAACATTTTTATTATTATACAGAACACATACGCAAAAAGTTTTAATTAATTATTTTCAACACTTTTTTAACAATCGCTGGCCCCGTTTAAACATTTAAAAAATCACATTTTTAGTAAAACGCGTTTTAAGGTACGACATTTTGTTTAAAGAAATGGCATCTGTTTTTCTAAGGCACTTGTAGTTTTTGTTCTACGGAACGGAAAATAATAAACTTGGTATTTTACAAAGCTAATAAAATGGCCTATAAAATCATAAAAAATTGGCAATTTTTAGCAAAATTCACAATTTTAGGGTAGTCGGATACTTTAACGTCACACTCAGAAACAAAGCGAATGCTATTAGTGACGTAATTTTAAACCGAAGTGAAATGAAGAGAACGATACCCCCTTCCCAAAGACCTGGTGAGCTGTAAGCTCCTCTTTTTTTAGCTTCCACACCACACGAACGTGAGGGCTTTGAGCTAAGACAGATTTAACGGGCCGCAAGGCGTCTACACGGTAGGGCGTTAGTAGTATCATGACTCGAATCCGAAAATCGGAAATGCTGACAATGAATTCGCGGCCATGACCACTAGGCTACAGCAGCCACGTAAATTTTATCTCAAAATATCTCTAAAAAATAAAATCGTTATTGAACTATAATTCAACAAATTTTATTTTAATCAAATTGAGTATTGATATTTGAGTTGATTGAGTCCTTTACCCGGTGGCGTAACATACACCCCCGCATCGCGGGGGGATCCTGCGTTTTAGGGGTTCCAAAGCCTCACTGACGCCAAGTACTTATCCTTTGTAAGATCTAACTTGGGGCCCAATACCTAGCTTTTCAGGGGTCCCTAATATTCTCCGTTATGCCCCTGTCTTTACTTTACTGTTTAGTATAATTACTGTTTCAGAATATTTGTTTACGCATTTCGATATCCATCCCTATATTTATTGCAACGTCTTCAACAGTTAAACAGTTATATCCTTTATGTGATTTTTTTCATTGAGAGCGAGAGAGGATCAATTCTTCTTTAAAAATTCTGAAATGGTATTTGTATGTTTTTTAATTATGTATATAAGATCATCGTAATTTCTTTGAAGTTCAGCTTTCTCACTCAAGAAAGTCGGTAAAAAGCGGGAAATGCAACTAAAGAAAATCCCATTAAAACTTTTAAATTTTGCAAGTTTGGAAAAAATACTTTAATCAATGACCGGACTTCTTTTCCCCAAAACTCAATGGGACAAAAATAGAATACGGGAATTCTTAAACTGCTCTTGAAGGTAGAAAACTTCCACATATAATCCCTTTCTCTGAATTGTCGATGGTAAAACATTCTTACTAAATTTTTTCCTTCAATCTGAATCAATATGAAAATAATTAAAATAGTTCTACTGAAAAAAAGTTTGAATTTATTGGAGAACACCTACAAATTTCTTAACTTAATTTAATTTATGTAATGTATGTCCAAGAAACTAATAATGCGTATTTATTTTTAAGATTAATTAACCATTCAATTCACACATGAGAAGAACTGAATAAATATGAAGTATGAAATTAAGACAAAGAGTATGAAATTAAAAACGAAATGCTTTAATCTGTATTTGCATTACCTATGAATTATGCTTTTAGAATTTATTAACTAGTTAAATTCTTAGCAATTCATAAAAAAATGTTTCAAGATATATGAAAATAAAATAATATTAGCTCTAAACTAATATTTTCGTAAATGATAATAGCATACTACGGTGTTTCTAAAACTTTCAATATTTGCGACCCAATATTAACTCAAAATTTTCATCGCGCCCCCGCCCTCCATACAATTAAAATATATAAAATTCAATAATGTTATAATTTGACGCTAAAACTACAATACGACTTTAATCTCAGAAGTGCTACAGGCTACAGTAAAGTATCGCTTAACGAAAGCGTTAATTGCCCCAGACGTATATATACGTCTTTCCGAAGTACGATCTTTCCTGTACACTGCTATCGATAAAATTATTCCGAAGGCTTTGTAATGCAATGAGAGGACCTTGACAGTGTTTGTGCAGAGGATTTGCTTATTTATTCTTTTTCTCTCCCTTCCCAAATATCACATATGCACATATGTGTCTAAAATGGTGAAGCGAATCGCGAAACTTTCAATCGGCAGTTAAGGGATTAATTATAAACCGTACAAATCAATATGCGGGTTAATTTTTGTATATAATTTTATGTAAGACAAGCCCATGGGGTCACATGTAATTATTAAACTTGTTCTTAACTTAGTAGTGTTAGATTAATTATAAAATACATAGTGCAGCACTGATACATTGATAAGTAATATATCAGTGCAAATGTGTATTTTATCTTTTATTAAGCAAGACTGTATTTTGTTTATCTTCAGTAAATTAATAATTTTTAAAGTAATCTTTTGTTTTTGATTCTTTAATATGCTCGACCCTCCTAGGTGGGGCGCCCCACAGTTTGAGAATCGTTTGCATACAGTGATAAAAACATAATTTTCTACAATTATCCATCCATATATCGCAATTGTTTTTGATCGAGAACCTCGTACTTTTGTAGCCTTTCAAGTGATCCAAGAGAAACCACATTCTAACTTTCAACATCATACTAACGTGAGGACTTCGAGGTTCACAGATTTAATGTGCATCAGCTCTTCTGCATGGCTGGACTTCAGCAGCATTAGGACTTAAATGTTACGATTCGGCAGAAGCAATACAGGCAGCGAATTAGCAAACACGATCATTCAAATACGGCAGCTACCAAAAATTTACGTCAAATATCAATCTAATATAGTGATTCCCAAAGTGGTCGATATCGAACCTATGACGACCTGCAAAGGATCCATGTCAGCAAAAACACAATTTAGGGGTAAATGGAGGTCTACGATTGCGGCTAAGAAAATTCAATCCAGTGGTAACAACATTTTACCTATATAATAGATTTATTTACCAAATTTAATAAGGTTAATTTGTAGTAATAAGGTAACAGCATACATTTTCTTAAGACAAATACCATCATTTCAGCGTTTCTTTCCAGAATTAAGCTAAAGGAGTGTAATATTGGATGTTGTGAATTTTCCTAGTTTCTCAATTTGTGTCACAATCTGCCAGGAAAATGACGTTTAAATCTTTCAACAATTAAACGTGCTCTCTCTAATCAGATTTTGAAACTAGGTGTGAGAATGCTTTGATTATGATAATACCACAGTAAAAGCAATGAGTTCATGCGGTCCCATTGGAAAAACATGTCATACTACAAGAGAAACTGATTGGAATAGACACTAACGAGAAGATCTTAAAGCTTAGAAACGGATGTCAACAATTTGGTTTTAAAAAGATATACCCTTTATTTATCCCGAATTATGGAACATCGTGAGAAAGTTTTTAATTGCTTTTCCTTGTGAGAAGTATTTTCAGTGAGGTTTCCAATCTCAAAAAGACACATATCTGGACACTACTAACAGGGGGTTGGATTTAGGGGGTTTAACCAAAAAAATCGATGCCAAATCTTGACAATTTTTAATGAACCTATTAAAAGCATTTGTTGTTCAGTTATTTTATGTATTACTTAAATTTGAATTTAAGTAATACATAAAATAACTGAATAATTAAGAAATTTGAATTTAAGTAATTAAAATGTGTTTCTTAATTTTATACACTATACTTCTCTATAGTTAGAATCAGCTATCAAAAAGTCATTTCAGTAGATAACTATACAAAAATTCAATGTTAGGTAAGCAGTTCACCGTCTATTTCAAATCAAATAACACGGAATGAGCAAAAGGTTTGGAAACCTCTGATCTAATACACTGGAGTGCAAAAATTAAGTACGAGACGGTTTTTTCAATATAACTTTGTACAAAAGCATTCCAAATCAACACATTTAATACCGTAAGATCCCCAATACGTAAGGACATGAGTAATGTAAGCAACACTTACTAAAAGAGAAATCAGAGGGATAAAAAGAAGCTTTATTGAAAAAGTAGCATGGAGCGCAAAGCGACTGAAGGCCGAAACATCACTGTGATGGGTGTCCAGCAAGAAATATCCGGTCTTTAGTAGGGGATATGATCTCCCCTGACTGCTAGGCAGGTTTCACAGCGTCTGCCCATGCTGAGAATGAGGGTGTCAATGAGTTGTTGAGGCATTGCTGCCCATTCGTCTTGCAGCGCCAATAGAAGCTCTGGAATCGTTATGGTGGTAAGGTACGAGCTGCCAAGCGTCTGCCTAGAAAATCCCATACATGCTCGAGGGGATTGAGATCCGGAGATCGTGCCGGCCAATCCATACGTTCAATATCCTCACTCTCTAAGAGCTGTTCGGCAGCTACTGTGCGATGACATGGTGCATTGTTGTCCATGAAAAGGAACTGCGGACCCATAGGCCTCTAAAAAACGCACATATGGAAGAAGAATCTCGTTACAATAACGGGTCCCGTTGACTGAACTGTGTCGAAAATGTGAAGGTCTGTACGACTACCAAGCATGATGCCTCCCCAAACGAGAACACCTCCACCTCCATACCTGTCCCTTTCAATGATGTTCGAGTGATGATTGCGGCTTCCCCGCTCTCTCCAGATGAGTATGCGATGAGAATCGCTACTCAGACTGAATCTGCTCTCATCTGTGAAGAGTACTCGTCCCCATTCATTGTCTCTCCAATTCCGGTGTTCCCGGCACCACAGAGAACGCCTTCTCCGATGGGCAGGCGTTAGAGGTACACACCGTACAGGGCGTCGTGCAAACAGACCACCACCGTGCAGTGTTCTGGCCACGGTAAAACGCGATATCGGTCGTCCAGTCGCCTGTGTCGTGTGTCTAGCGATTTCTCCCGCTGTCGGCCGCCTGTTTCTTCTGGCCTGTAAGGCAATATACCGGTCATCTGCGGGTGTGGTTCCTCGTGGACGACCACTACTGAACCCTAAGATAGCTGTTCCTGTAGTTTGAAATTGTCTCCAAAGTCGTGAAACGATGCTGTGAGCAATTCCGAACTCTGCAGCCACACTTGTCACACTGCGACCTTCCTCCAACTTCCCAACGATTCGACCTCGGGTAAAAGCATCCAGATGTCGTCTAACAGATTGATTATTCGCCATTTCTCGCTGAGGCAGCAACTCGGTGTGATTTTAACTGCTATACGGTGTGCAATCTCTTTGCTAGAAATACTAATCTTACACCGACAACATACTTTACTACTCAGACACTCCCCCATTACGTCTACCTGCATATCTGCGCATGTGCTACCGTACATCACCTCACTTAATCTCCTGATTGGTCTTTCTGTCCGCTCTGCCTCTTCGTTCAGCTAATATGCTAATTTTTCGACTTCGTCCTTAATTTTTGCTCACCAGTGTATGTTCATGTTCATTTTAAGAATTTAACTCGACCATTTGTTAAAACAAATTGCACATATTTTATTTGAACCATCTCAAAAATGCTTTTTCTATTAATTTGTTATGAAAGCTTTTAACAATTGCATTGTTGTCATATTTTTCTTGAGGTTTTTCACTAATTTTTTCTAAATTTAACTTTTTTTTTGGCGTACATTGATAGAAACAGTGCCAGTATGTTTCGATATTATTACAAAATGACTGCGTTTGGAATTTCTTTTAACTATTTATTTACTCAGCAAATATATATGTTGCCGGCATTCTATACATTGCCGGACGTTCTTAGGCAAAGTATGAAATATGAGATTTATTACATACTTTGTCTAGGCATTGTATAGAATGCCTAGGCATTCTATAGAATGCTAAAGCTATTCAGGCAAAGTATGAAATAAGGACATGATAAGGATATTATATGAATGGGGGGGGGACTTACATTCCAAAAAGTACAAATGTTATTCTGGCAAAATAATGAGGCTGCCATTAAAAAAAATATTGTTAAATTGTGATTTCGCATATACTTGTATTCAAATTCCTTCAGAAGTTCCAAGTCGATAGAAACCAGCCTATTTCCCACTCATTACAAGTTCCAATATATATTGGCATTCGGAAAAAAAAAATCAAAGGTTTTACTGCAATACCGTTTTTTAAATAATTGTCTGTTTTTTCTTGCAAGGCTCACATAAGTGGACGTGCAAGTTCAATATCATAACGTGTAATATTTTTGTATTGGGTTGAAATTTCTTTCAGAATTCTATCACATCCCCAGAATTCAGAATTTAGTTTTACTCTTGGCAAATTAAATTCCTTGAACAAATTCACGTCATCAGAGCTCAGATACCTCCCTCTGGGAAGGAAATTGGGTGTCAAAATTACGGGCGGCAATCGGTATCGCCTACATGGTACCTCACTTAAAAGGGATACAGCCCCTGGTTAATGTACTAGGTCTGAAAGTGGTAAAAATACCAATTTGCAGCAAATTTGGGGGGGGGGGATGAATCCGTGGCACAGTGGCCTAACGGAGAACATTAGTGTCCCCTGCAAGTCAGGTTTTGGCCCAAGCCGGATCGTAAATAGGATTTCAAACCATATATATTTGGTGTCAGTCAAACTTTGGGCCCCCTAGAACCCTGCGTCCCCGCGGTGCGGGGGTGTACTTTACGCCATTGCCGTGACGTAATACTGTATAGCAGTACTTCCCAATTTTTTATCTTCCAAACCGGTCAACGTTTCATAATTTTATGCTGGTCCGCTGAGGGTGGGACGTTGATTATTTATATTTTAAATTGTTTTGACTTTATAATTTGCAGTAGAACGTCGTTTATCCTAATCAATTGGGACCGGACACCGTTCAGATAACCGAAAACTGAATGCGATCCATGCAGTTTATGAAACCGGACACTACACGAATATTGAAACTCGTCACATGCGGGAAACGTGCTAGAAGAAAAAGCAAAATAGGTGCAAATGTCCCGTGAGTGAGTATTAAAGTCGCACTGTTCAACTACACACGAGAGCTTTTGGCGACGGACCTCGTAATTTTAAACCATGGTCAAGTGAAGAGGACGAAACCTGAGATGGCACTCCCTCTCCTAACTACCACACCAACGGGAGGATTTTTGAGCTCTCGTCATATGTAACGTGCATCGCTCCCTCACACGGTGGGTCTTCAGTGATACTGGGATCGAACTCATGACACGTTAGCCATGATCCGATGCCTAGACCACTTGGCTACCGCGGCCACCATTTTTCACATTGAAGGCAGGAATTTAGATTCTTAAAAATATTCGGTAATGAACAGAGAGAGAGAGAGAGAAAGGGATTGGCAAAATAATCCTTTATTTTTCGCTGTACCATTGTACACCTTCGTTTTTTCAGAGCACGGTCTCTGACCATGTTTGGGGACCACTGTTTTTATGGTACTGGCGCCTTCTTTAACAGGTTAAAAGAGTTTACTTTATTTTACGCAAACATGACATCCCACAACTATTCAGCAACCATAGTCCCTGGGTTCTTCTTAATCGTCATTTTAGCATTTTGTGTATGAGTTATTAACTTCTATTAAGTAATTTCAGTTAAGAAAAAAAAAACATTTTTTTTGGTAGCACCAACTTGAAATTTTGGGTAACTAGCCGTCGAATACTGGTTTCATGTCTATGGACCATGGGTCGGAAACCTTTTAGCTGTTGCGTGTCAAACCAATCTACCAATATGATTCAGCGAACCACAGAGTAGAGCATTTTTGAAACAATTGAAAAATTTAGAAATTTGTTGAGAGTGCACAGTGCCTCTGAGAATTGTACCGCATGCCACATGTGGCACGTGTGACATAGGTCGCCGACCCCTGCTATAGACCATGACTCCTTCTCCAGCACTATAGCTTGCTCCTCCATTTTCAGGTAGCACAGAAAAAAAACCAATTTTTCGTTGAACAATTTTAAGTAAAATTGAGTATTTTAACTTTTCCAAACAAACAGCAATGTACAACTAACAGATTCTGAGCCTGATAAATGTGTTAAAAGTTTTATATCTTACCAATTGACAATATTCGAAACGAATCTGAGATGTATTTCATACTTTGCCGGTTTCTCATTAGGCATTCTATAGAATGCTTAGGCAATGTGTGAAATAGGAATCATTTCATACATTGCCGGCTAGATTTAGGCATTCTAGAGAATACCGGATTTCATACTTTGCCGGTAACATATACATTACATTTTAGTTTGAGGATTCGATGGAAAACTTTTATGTTTCCAGACAGTTTTTTTTTTTTTTTTTTTTTTTGCTTTTGAATCGGGGAAAGAATTTTCTGTTATCTGAGAAAAATAATTGTTTCTTAGAAAACAAAAACATAAATTACTGTGTTAATACTACATATGTTACAATTCTCAAAGACATAACTTTATTGTGTGTATCATGTATTAATATAATTATCTTTAGATTTAACAAGGAAGTTTAATCATAACAATAAGGTTTTTCAGTGATAGATACATTTATTTTTCAGTTGAAAGCAGAAAAAAATAATTCTTTAAGAAAACAGAGCAATTTTATTTAAATTTCAAAGTTTATGTTATGAGAAGGTTTCTGTTTATAAAGAAATGAAAGGCAAGCAATGCGAGACGGTTCTCTAACAACTTCAAGCGGCCGTGGTAGCCAGGTGGTCGTGACCACGTTCTCGTTCCTAGTGTTGTAAAGTCATGGGTTGGAGTCCTGGTGCCACGGAAGGCTTGTCGTGTATAAAGTGATTGATGTACGTTAAACCCATCGAGGTTAAAAGTCCTCACATTGGGTGGTATGGTTTAGAGTGGGGTGCAATCTTAAGCATCCTCCTAGTCACTTGACCGAGGTTAAAACTAATGGATCCGTCGCAGTAGCTCTGGTGTTACTTCGAAAGGAGACGTTAATAAAAAAAATCAAATTAAATTAACGATAACAAAATGGTATCTATTCTTCCTAAATCTTTATGGGGGGGGGAGGCTTTGGTAATCCACAAAAAGGGGTATAACAATTATCTTAAAAATATTTTTAATGCACTCTTTTATTTCAATCATTTTTTTTAAAAATAGAAATTAAGAGGATACAAATTTATAAGATTAAAAAGTTTTTTTATTTTTATCTGAACTTTATTTCAGAGCAACAAAGTCGTTGAGATAAATTTAATTGTAAAATATATTGCACAATTAATAATTGCACGCTTACATATACACCAACGTATTTATATTCCCTTTATATGTAAACAGAACACTATAGAAATTCGCTACATATTTTACAGGAATGTTTTTTCCCTTTAGAATATGTTCCATAACGAAAAGCTGTTATAATATACAAACCATTCGATTACATAATTGTTCTTCGTCATTTAAATCGCTTCTATTAACCCCAAGCAAGAATACTCTTGCCCTCAGATGGGTCTCCACCCATAGCGAGCGGGGTCAGAGCCTGCTAGATTAAGAGATGTTGGGACAAGTAGAGGGGCGAGAGAGATCCTGGATTAAGGGACTGCAAGGGAGTGTTGTCGAGGCGTATCTCGTAATCGCCCCGACTGAGTATTACTCACTGAGAGGGTGTACGATCGGAATACTGAGCACACAGCAAGCCCTCGCATTTAGCTCTAAGACAGGACATTATTGAGGTATTGGATAGAATCGAAACTAGATTGGTTTTAAGTATATTGCTTCGGTAAGCGTGTTCAAGGTCATTTCATAAATAGAGGGTATTGTATATTATGATATTAACGGTTTTTTAGACGGAGTATATTATTAAAACTTTACAACGGAGATTTAATAAATATTCGTTTGATGAATTAAAATTAATTTTTTTTATTGCGGAGTGAAGAGGAAAGGAGAAATTCACAGTTTTTATTCATGTAGAGCAGGGGTGCCAAACTCAAAGTCTAATTTAAAAAAAAAAGGTTTGACTATAGGCGGGTCTAAAAAAAATCAATATTCATAGAAACGTAGGTTTATTTCGTAGAATACATTAAAACAAAACATGTATAAAGGAACATAAAAAATTTAATGTTTACTTCCTGACACTGACATCATTTCTCTGCTACTATCTTTCTTATTTCGCGAGAAATTTTCTTACTTTATTATTTATTATTGTGTGCCAATATGTTGGTCCGGCCACGAGTTTGACACCCTTGATGTAGAACATGGCACGGCTGAATTTTAACAATGGCACGCGAAGACTTTCTGAAAAATTAAAATATTTGTAAAAATAATAATAAATAACATTTTTTTTTTACAATTTTATTGAAATATTGTAGTTTCAAAAAAAAAAAAAAAAAACTGAACATTTATTTTAAATTTCCTTAGTTAATGAAAAATTACAATAACAAAATTTATTTCAAAATGATAAAAAAAATGGGGATCATTTTCATAAACTTATTTCAATTGCAAGTGATCCGAAATGTATTGAATTTTGGAATTCGTACCAACAAGCAATTTTCCAGATTTAGAACATTTGGCTGTCAGATGTTATTTGAGTTTGGATTACAGCATATGTTTGGGAACAAATGTTTTCGATTATAAACATAACAAAATCAAAATATCGCTCAGATTTAATTGATCTGTACCTATATATAAAACAACCTAATTTTATTAGCATCAATAACTAATAGATCACTTGGTAAAAAAAAAAAAAAAATTCAAAACTTGGTACTAAAACTTTAAAAGTCACACATAAGCAAGTAATTCAGTGTTTAATATGTTATTTAAAATTTAGTGTTTTAAGTTACTCATTTTGTTTTTATACCTAAGCTAACTGATTGAAATTGTAAAAAGTTTATTAACAACAAAACCTAATTTTGTACTTTTGTCATATTTTAAAATGTTTTTAAATTTCTCTACTTAGACTTGCATAAAAAATGTGCTATTTGCGCAAAAATCCTACAATAAGTAACATCTTTTCACTTTTTTATGTTCTTTTTATGTTGAAAAGGTTGGAAGTGGCATGCATAATTTTTTAATCAGTTGGTGGCACTCTTCATAGGTTGGCCACCCTTGATTGCAGAAATATAAATTCAGGTGTATCCTTATAAAATTATAAAATGTTTGAGGTTGACGTGTATAGAGAGTTCGTATATAGATCTTGCTAATTAAGTTAATGAAATAATAAAAATATTAAAAGTACAAATTTTAATAAATTAAATTTACATCTGTATGCTGTGTCCATGATGAAAAAAGATATTACGTAATATATATATATATATATATATATCGAAATAGGGGCCTGCCTCTTCGGGGCTTGGGTTCGAGACTAGAATTTCTTTTTTCACATTTCCATGCACTGTCATCCCCTTCTGAGCTATGGTCAAAATTTCACAAGTCAATTTAAAGATAAGTTAGTTTAAAGTGATTTACAAAATTCCACCCGGACGGACAAGAAAGTGAGTTAATTAAAACATGGTAATTAAGTCAAAAGTTAAGGTGGAAATTCCCTGATATATATTCAATTCATATCTTCTCATATAGTTGTAAGATTTTGATTTGATTCTCCTTTACACACACATAGCAGAAATAAAGCAACACGAGGATATATTGGTGATGTACCTCTCATTTTTGAACCATGGTCAAGTGACGAAAATAAGATCTGAGATGGCACCCCTCTCAAAATTTCCACACTATGCGAAAGAGGGTGTATATTGAGCTTCGACAGATTTGTTGTGCATCATCCCCTCTGTATACAACAGATCTTCATTGGCACTAGATTTCGAACCCGTGACACAACAAAGCTAGCCAGGAGTTCACTACCATTACTTCTAGGGTCCCACAACCACCAAATAAGATCATATTGCGAAAATTGTACTTCTTCATCTTCGTTTCAGTATTATCGACAAAAAGACTGAGGACACATAACAAGAATTTGATAAGGTAACGTCTGTACATAAATTATACGTTATAATAAGAATATCTAAGAATAAATGATAAAATATTAACGATTTTAAAAATATCTTCTGATTAGAGTTTTGACACTGAATCAGTTTTTAATTCAAATAATTTGGTAATACCCACATATACAACTCGTTTCTCTCTGTCCTCCTCCCCATTCTATGTTCTGTTTACTAATCCAGAATCCCCCCATATATATGCATAAGATTTCATTTTAAATTTAAGTTGAAGATAGAGAGATATTTTTAAGGATATAAGACAAATTTTGAAGCTTTTTTTGGCAAGTAAGATTTGGGAATAATGTATTGTAAAAAAAAAATAAATAGGTAAATAGAATAGGTCTACCAAAATGAAATTGACAGAAAGTTGCGAGAAATATAAAATTGGTCAGGATATATGCAACTGATTAGAACGGCAAAGCGATCACGCATGAGTGGGACTAGAAATGCTTCTTAACCCTTTATGTACCCATTATGATTTACTGCAGTTTTTTTCATGCGATATTTTTTTGAATCACTACATTAAAAATTAAGGGATATACATAACCAAGTACTCAACTTTAGGAAATTTAATCCATTAGAGCTAATTAGTTAATTAAAGATATTCACTGTAAAATTAATTATATATTTTGTTCACATAAAATAAATAGTCAAATCGTTTTCTAAGGTCTTCATTAACATACAAAAAAAATAAGACACTTATCTTTTGACATTAACTACTTTTTCGGACAAAAATGACAATCTTTGCAATCCGATCAAAATGTCAGCTGAAAAAACGCAATTTCTGCTCTAAAACTATTCGCCTTCCCCGCTAAAATACTCATCATAGAACGCGTGCTACCATATATCTTGAAAAAGTGTATTTAAAAGAATATTCCTGCTAGTATCGTCAGAGTGTTCGTAAAAATGGTTATTCTATGTAATTTTAAAGTGAAGTGGTACTGATAAGTACCATCGGGGTAGATAAAGGGTTAAATTTTCCAAGTTAACCGTGTGTGAAAAACACTGTAAAAGAGCGTTAAAATGTATGTATCATCTCTTGATTGCTTTAAATGACATGTAAAAAGTCAGTTTGCTTCACCAAAAATGCAGGGTGTTATTCGAGCGACTAACTGTATTCGAACGGGATACAAGATTGTTGGAGTTCGAGTGGACTCTCAGCTTTCCTGATATAGCGATAGCTCTTTTGGAGAGAATCCTCCTAATTTGGAGTAAGTTTTTTGGTCCATGATATGAAAATAGCACCCTAATCTATAATGCGAACAACGTTTGTTCCCATATTACAATGAATAAGACACTTTGAGATTAGTAATTCTCATCTTTAGTGTTTGAGGAATCATCATAGAGCTTAGATTGCAGAGGAATTCATCCAAAAGACGACATGTTGCCAAGAGGTACGCTATTGACTGTGTTGGTGATGTCACAACATAGCAAACTGCTAGTTCAGCGTCAATGGAATCCTGGACAGAGGAATCTTTGCTAGTCTCTAGCCCGATATTTGTCAAAAACTATAGATAATTGGATAATGTTAACATTAATAACTAATAACTAACTGTTAACTAATAATAACATTGAATAATGTCTATAGACTGACACTCTATAGACATTATCCAATGTTGAGTCAATCAACGAAAGGATGCTGTTATGGCTCATCACCAACATGCGAATATTGGTGTCTGTCGTCCCGTAGCGAGGTTATATACATATTTCATCTTGTCTGGTTCTCCATGGTCGATCACTTCCATACACGTTACTCTCTTGTGGTATTATGCCCCATGTCAATCTCATGAAATGAAAGCCACACTCATGGAGGCTGGTCATTCGACCTCGTTTGAACTACGTTAATCGCCCGTACTGAGTTTTTGGTGAGGTATATATTGTCTTCTAATTCAATCATTTGCAGCAGTCAATAATTCCTCAATCATATACTTCCCAGGATACATATACTACGTATGATACAAACATTATTCACGATGCTTCAAGATACTTACAGTGCTTTTTACACACATTTTACTTGGTTTCTCGGCTCACATAGTCTGGTAGCTTTGTAATTCTAACCTCAATAACATATCCTAGTCAATTTTGCATTTTTTGTAAGTTTAATTTGCGTAATTACGTCATGGTTTTGAAATTTTTACAAGCAATAGTATGTACAGAGGCTTTTAATTTTGAGTTCATCCGTCTCAATAATCAAGTTACATAACATTTCTTGCCTCTCTCTTCCCTTAAAAAGATTTTTAGGAATAAAAATTAATTATTGAGAGTTCCTTCCTCATGGGTTCCTTAATGAAATCTACATTAAATAAAACAATTTTTTTTTAAAAACGCCTACCAATAAGGGATTTGATTTTCAAATGGATAACGAAATAGCTATTAAGCCAACATTTATAGAATGTCAATTTAAAAATAAAAGTGACAAGAGTCATAAAACCCTGATCAGAGGATTTAATTTGCAATATATTTGAATTATTTGGGAGTGAGTGAGAGAATATTAACGTCGCATTGATTAGCAACACGAGGGCTTTTGGCGACGGCCCACGTAATTTTGAACCATGGTCAAGTGACGCGGACAACACCTGAGCTGGCACCCCCTCTCCTAACTACCCCACCATACCAACGAGAGGACGTTTGAGCTCTCGACAGATTTAACGTGCATCACTCCCCTACACGGCGGGTCTTTAGTGGTACTAGAATCGAACTCATGACACGCTAGCCATGATCTGATGCCTAGACCACACGGCCACCGCGGCTGCCTTGAATTATTTGGGAGGGGGGATATTTGGTAGCACATCTCTCTCTCCTTAGAGCCCTTTTAAATAATTCCAATAATACGGTACTGTGAGTTCAGTGTCTCCCTCATTTTATCAGTGAAAATATTTCAGAAAATTTAATGGAAACTAATTATAGCAGTTAATATAATAGTAATAATATGTATCCGCACAACAATATGTCTAATAAGAAATGACGATAATATTGAGTAAAATATTCAAAAAAGCATTAGGGGCGGGAATAGCAACCCGCCAAGACAATCAGAAAATCCACTTTGAATCAAGATTTCTTTCCCGTACGTGATCAAAGATTCGTCTTGTATTTTTCACAATCAGGAAAACAGAATTTCTTTATTCTTTTATTAGGAAAATAAATACCTGAAGGTGTTTCTATAAAGAGATAATCTACAGTGAGAGTTTGGAGGACAAGGCCACAAGATCTCAAGATTTGAAAAAAAAGAGACTAAATTGAAGTTGCTTTGTAATCCCATTAACTGCTGATATTGGTATAGTTAATGAGGGTTTATAGCTTGTGCTTATTGACTTGCATTAAGATCACTGTGAAAAAATGTTTTGTGCTTGGACATGGACTTTTAAAAAACTTTTTCAGATAAAAAATTTCCCTGTATGAAGAAATTTGCGGGGAAATTGTTCTTCATACTTTAGTCAAAATATATTTGTGAGCAAAGTTTCCTTGCATGAAA
>BMAO01003403.1:0-16857 GCA_019973975.1 Trichonephila clavata
GCAGGGATGGCTCCGAAAAGGTTGCCCCGTGATATCAAATCTGGGCACTCTGATCCTAAGACGTGGGCCTGCTTTAGTATAAGGACTTTTTCGAATGAGCGTCCTTGGACAGTTTCCTTGTTTCGTAAAGGGATCCATTGCGTCTTGAAATGTCTTAGGAGGTCCATTGACAGGTTTGAAGCATTGCTTTGTAGTCTAAAGAGACATGGCGTGTGCTGGACTGCTGGAAAACGAAATCCACGGTGGCGGGGAGAGGGGGGGGGGTAAAAACAATACTTTTCTCTCTGTATCGTTCCCTAAAGCTATACGGATGCCCGACGAGAGGTCTCAAGGACCGCCTTGTCGTATGGAAGCCTGTGTTGCTCGTCAAAGTCCTTAAAATATTCATGGACAGTTTTAAACCACTGTTATGTCGTGTGGATGGATGCATTTTCTGCTCAGAGAAGGTATCCTGCTGTCCATGGACAGGTTGGAGGCATTGTATTGTTGAGTGAAGAGACATGCACTGTTGGAAAACCTATTCCATTGTGTCCGGGGGATTTAAAACACTGCATTGTTATCCTGAAAAGGTCTCTGTTGTCCAGCGACACATAAAAAAAAAAAAAAAAAAAAAAAAAAAAAAAACAAGGAAAGTCCGCGTTTATATATAATTAAATATTATTTGATTATAATATATATATATATAATATATATATATATATATAATAATATTATTATATATAATAATATTATTATTCAACATTAATTATATTTAATTCTTTCTATACAATGTTATTATTGTCTAATTTAAAATATAATATCGAATATAATACTCTTGTGTCATTACTCCAATTCTTTCTTATATAATGAAATGAATAACGGATTATTATTGCATTATAATAAGTCATTCCCATTTGCAATTCTTTTTCCTGTTAAATCTAAGAATACAACATTGAATGATTACATTTTTTTCCCATTGTACACTACATTGTATTTTCCCATAATCCACGTTCTCTATCTGTACCCAGTGTTAGCAATAAAGTCAGTATAAGTGGAATATAAAACTTTTACACATATAATTAACATGAAATGTTTACCATTTAAAATTTAACTGAACCTGATTCAAGATTGAAAAAAATAATATCGTGTAGATAACCACCATTTTATTTGTTTTCTGCTTTCGCATCCCCCCTCCTACTTCAGAGATTGTCGCCTGTCTACTGTTTTTTTTCTTCGAATTATTTCCACAAATTTAAACATAGATCTAAAAAGGATTGTAAAAAAAGCGATATACTCACCTTTGTAAATCTGTTTAATTTAAGATTTTATTTTCTCTTTTAGGAATATAGCGACACTCTTTGGTGACTATCATACAATCGCACATGCAAGTAAGAGTACCTTATTTGTGTTTCTATCATGTATACGTTTTTAAACATAAATGTACATTTAAATAAATTTCCAAACATGTAATTTTAACAAAGAAATACATTATTCTCATACTTATACATAATGGCTTTTAATGTATTGTGATAATTCATTGTATGACACTTGCTTAAAATTTCATAGAATTTCTATATATATATTTCTTATTTTAAAATTATTTATGTATTGCAACCACTAACAAATTGTTGAATAATGAATGGGACCGTGGCAGGGATGGCTCCGAAAAGGTTGCCCCGTGATATCAAATCTGGGCACTCTGATCCTAAGACGTGGGCCTGCTTTAGTATAAGGACTTTTTCGAATGAGCGTCCTTGGACAGTTTCCTTGTTTCGTAAAGGGATCCATTGCGTCTTGAAATGTCTTAGGAGGTCCATTGACAGGTTTGAAGCATTGCTTTGTAGTCTAAAGAGACATGGCGTGTGCTGGACTGCTGGAAAACGAAATCCACGGTGGCGGGGAGAGGGGGGGGGGTAAAGCAATACTTTCTCTCTGTATCGTTCCCTAAAGCTATACGGATGCCCGACGAGAGGTCTCAAGGACCGCCTTGTCGTATGGAAGCCTGTGTTGCTCGTCAAAGTCCTTAAAATATTCATGGACAGTTTTAAACCACTGTTTTGTTGTGTGGATGGATGCATTTTCTGCTCAGAGAAGGTATCCTGCTGTCCATGGACAGGTTGGAGGCATTGTATTGTTGAGTAAAGAGACATGCACTGTTGGAAAACCTATTCCATTGTGTCCAGGGGATTTAAAACACTGCATTGTTATCCTGAAAAGGTCCTCTGTTGTCCAGTGACACATTAAAAACACAGCTTTGTTGAATAATGAATGGGACCGTGGCAGGGATGGCTCCGAAAAGGTTGCCCCGTGATATCAAATCTGGGCACTCTGATCCTAAGACGTGGGCCTGCTTTAGTATAAGGACTTTTTCGAATGAGCGTCCTGGGACAGTTTCCTTGTTTCGTAAAGGGATCCATTGCGTCTTGAAATGTCTTAGGAGGTCCATTGACAGGTTTGAAGCATTGCTTTGTAGTCTAAAGAGACATGGCGTGTGCTGGACTGCTGGAAAACGAAATCCACGGTGGCGGGGAGAGGGGGGGGGGTAAAAACAATACTTTTCTCTCTGTATCGTTCCCTAAAGCTATACGGATGCCCGACGAGAGGTCTCAAGGACCGCCTTGTCGTATGGAAGCCTGTGTTGCTCGTCAAAGTCCTTAAAATATTCATGGACAGTTTTAAACCACTGTTATGTCGTGTGGATGGATGCATTTTCTGCTCAGAGAAGGTATCCTGCTGTCCATGGACAGGTTGGAGGCATTGTATTGTTGAGTGAAGAGACATGCACTGTTGGAAAACCTATTCCATTGTGTCCAGGGGATTTAAAACACTGCATTGTTATCCTGAAAAGGTCCTCTGTTGTCCAGCGACACATAAAAAAAAAAAAAAAAAAAAAAAAAAAAAAACAAGGAAAGTCCGCGTTTAATATATAATTAAATATTATTTGATTATAATATATATATATATATATATATATATATATATATATATAATATTATTATATATAATAATATTATTATTCAACATTAATTATATTTAATTCTTTCTATACAATGTTATTATTGTCTAATTTAAAATATAATATCGAATATAATACTCTTGTGTCATTACTCCAATTCTTTCTTATATAATGAAATGAATAACGGATTATTATTGCATTATAATAAGTCATTCCCATTTGCAATTCTTTTTCCTGTTAAATCTAAGAATACAACATTGAATGATTACATTTTTTTCCCATTGTACACTACATTGTATTTTCCCATAATCCACGTTCTCTATCTGTACCCAGTGTTAGCAATAAAGTCAGTATAAGTGGAATATAAAACTTTTACACATATAATTAACATGAAATGTTTACCATTTAAAATTTAACTGAACCTGATTCAAGATTGAAAAAAATAATATCGTGTAGATAACCACCATTTTATTTGTTTTCTGCTTTCGCATCCCCCCTCCTACTTCAGAGATTGTCGCCTGTCTACTGTTTTTTTTCTTCGAATTATTTCCACAAATTTAAACATAGATCTAAAAAGGATTGTAAAAAAAGCGATATACTCACCTTTGTAAATCTGTTTAATTTAAGATTTTATTTTCTCTTTTAGGAATATAGCGACACTCTTTGGTGACTATCATACAATCGCACATGCAAGTAAGAGTACCTTATTTGTGTTTCTATCATGTATACGTTTTTAAACATAAATGTACATTTAAATAAATTTCCAAACATGTAATTTTAACAAAGAAATACATTATTCTCATACTTATACATAATGGCTTTTAATGTATTGTGATAATTCATTGTATGACACTTGCTTAAAATTTCATAGAATTTCTATATATATATTTCTTATTTTAAAATTATTTATGTATTGCAACCACTAACAAATTGTTGAATAATGAATGGGACCGTGGCAGGGATGGCTCCGAAAAGGTTGCCCCGTGATATCAAATCTGGGCACTCTGATCCTAAGACGTGGGCCTGCTTTAGTATAAGGACTTTTTCGAATGAGCGTCCTGGGACAGTTTCCTTGTTTCGTAAAGGGATCCATTGCGTCTTGAAATGTCTTAGGAGGTCCATTGACAGGTTTGAAGCATTGCTTTGTAGTCTAAAGAGACATGGCGTGTGCTGGACTGCTGGAAAACGAAATCCACGGTGGCGGGGAGAGGGGGGGGGGGTAAAAACAATACTTTTCTCTCTGTATCGTTCCCTAAAGCTATACGGATGCCCGACGAGAGGTCTCAAGGACCGCCTTGTCGTATGGAAGCCTGTGTTGCTCGTCAAAGTCCTTAAAATATTCATGGACAGTTTTAAACCACTGTTTTGTTGTGTGGATGGATGCATTTTCTGCTCAGAGAAGGTATCCTGCTGTCCATGGACAGGTTGGAGGCATTGTATTGTTGAGTAAAGAGACATGCACTGTTGGAAAACCTATTCCATTGTGTCCAGGGGATTTAAAACACTGCATTGTTATCCTGAAAAGGTCCTCTGTTGTCCAGTGACACATTAAAAACACAGCTTTGTTGAATAATGAATGGGACCGTGGCAGGGATGGCTCCGAAAAGGTTGCCCCGTGATATCAAATCTGGGCACTCTGATCCTAAGACGTGGGCCTGCTTTAGTATAAGGACTTTTTCGAATGAGCGTCCTGGGACAGTTTCCTTGTTTCGTAAAGGGATCCATTGCGTCTTGAAATGTCTTAGGAGGTCCATTGACAGGTTTGAAGCATTGCTTTGTAGTCTAAAGAGACATGGCGTGTGCTGGACTGCTGGAAAACGAAATCCACGGTGGCGGGGAGAGGGGGGGGGGTAAAAACAATACTTTTCTCTCTGTATCGTTCCCTAAAGCTATACGGATGCCCGACGAGAGGTCTCAAGGACCGCCTTGTCGTATGGAAGCCTGTGTTGCTCGTCAAAGTCCTTAAAATATTCATGGACAGTTTTAAACCACTGTTTTGTTGTGTGGATGGATGCATTTTCTGCTCAGAGAAGGTATCCTGCTGTCCATGGACAGGTTGGAGGCATTGTATTGTTGAGTAAAGAGACATGCACTGTTGGAAAACCTATTCCATTGTGTCCAGGGGATTTAAAACACTGCATTGTTATCCTGAAAAGGTCCTCTGTTGTCCAGTGACACATTAAAAACACAGCTTTGTTGAATAATGAATGGGACCGTGGCAGGGATGGCTCCGAAAAGGTTGCCCCGTGATATCAAATCTGGGCACTCTGATCCTAAGACGTGGGCCTGCTTTAGTATAAGGACTTTTTCGAATGAGCGTCCTGGGACAGTTTCCTTGTTTCGTAAAGGGATCCATTGCGTCTTGAAATGTCTTAGGAGGTCCATTGACAGGTTTGAAGCATTGCTTTGTAGTCTAAAGAGACATGGCGTGTGCTGGACTGCTGGAAAACGAAATCCACGGTGGCGGGGAGAGGGGGGGGGGGTAAAAACAATACTTTTCTCTCTGTATCGTTCCCTAAAGCTATACGGATGCCCGACGAGAGGTCTCAAGGACCGCCTTGTCGTATGGAAGCCTGTGTTGCTCGTCAAAGTCCTTAAAATATTCATGGACAGTTTTAAACCACTGTTTTGTTGTGTGGATGGATGCATTTTCTGCTCAGAGAAGGTATCCTGCTGTCCATGGACAGGTTGGAGGCATTGTATTGTTGAGTAAAGAGACATGCACTGTTGGAAAACCTATTCCATTGTGTCCAGGGGATTTAAAACACTGCATTGTTATCCTGAAAAGGTCCTCTGTTGTCCAGTGACACATTAAAAACACAGCTTTGTTGAATAATGAATGGGACCGTGGCAGGGATGGCTCCGAAAAGGTTGCCCCGTGATATCAAATCTGGGCACTCTGATCCTAAGACGTGGGCCTGCTTTAGTATAAGGACTTTTTCGAATGAGCGTCCTGGGACAGTTTCCTTGTTTCGTAAAGGGATCCATTGCGTCTTGAAATGTCTTAGGAGGTCCATTGACAGGTTTGAAGCATTGCTTTGTAGTCTAAAGAGACATGGCGTGTGCTGGACTGCTGGAAAACGAAATCCACGGTGGCGGGGAGAGGGGGGGGGGGTAAAAACAATACTTTTCTCTCTGTATCGTTCCCTAAAGCTATACGGATGCCCGACGAGAGGTCTCAAGGACCGCCTTGTCGTATGGAAGCCTGTGTTGCTCGTCAAAGTCCTTAAAATATTCATGGACAGTTTTAAACCACTGTTTTGTTGTGTGGATGGATGCATTTTCTGCTCAGAGAAGGTATCCTGCTGTCCATGGACAGGTTGGAGGCATTGTATTGTTGAGTAAAGAGACATGCACTGTTGGAAAACCTATTCCATTGTGTCCAGGGGATTTAAAACACTGCATTGTTATCCTGAAAAGGTCCTCTGTTGTCCAGTGACACATTAAAAACACAGCTTTGTTGAATAATGAATGGGACCGTGGCAGGGATGGCTCCGAAAAGGTTGCCCCGTGATATCAAATCTGGGCACTCTGATCCTAAGACGTGGGCCTGCTTTAGTATAAGGACTTTTTCGAATGAGCGTCCTGGGACAGTTTCCTTGTTTCGTAAAGGGATCCATTGCGTCTTGAAATGTCTTAGGAGGTCCATTGACAGGTTTGAAGCATTGCTTTGTAGTCTAAAGAGACATGGCGTGTGCTGGACTGCTGGAAAACGAAATCCACGGTGGCGGGGAGAGGGGGGGGGGTAAAAACAATACTTTTCTCTCTGTATCGTTCCCTAAAGCTATACGGATGCCCGACGAGAGGTCTCAAGGACCGCCTTGTCGTATGGAAGCCTGTGTTGCTCGTCAAAGTCCTTAAAATATTCATGGACAGTTTTAAACCACTGTTATGTCGTGTGGATGGATGCATTTTCTGCTCAGAGAAGGTATCCTGCTGTCCATGGACAGGTTGGAGGCATTGTATTGTTGAGTGAAGAGACATGCACTGTTGGAAAACCTATTCCATTGTGTCCAGGGGATTTAAAACACTGCATTGTTATCCTGAAAAGGTCCTCTGTTGTCCAGTGACACATAAAAAAAAAAAAAAAAAAAAAAAAAAAAAAAAAACAAGGAAAGTCCGCGTTTAATATATAATTAAATATTATTTGATTATAATATATATATATATATATATATATATATATATATATATAATATTATTATATATAATAATATTATTATTCAACATTAATTATATTTAATTCTTTCTATACAATGTTATTATTGTCTAATTTAAAATATAATATCGAATATAATACTCTTGTGTCATTACTCCAATTCTTTCTTATATAATGAAATGAATAACGGATTATTATTGCATTATAATAAGTCATTCCCATTTGCAATTCTTTTTCCTGTTAAATCTAAGAATACAACATTGAATGATTACATTTTTTTCCCATTGTACACTACATTGTATTTTCCCATAATCCACGTTCTCTATCTGTACCCAGTGTTAGCAATAAAGTCAGTATAAGTGGAATATAAAACTTTTACACATATAATTAACATGAAATGTTTACCATTTAAAATTTAACTGAACCTGATTCAAGATTGAAAAAAATAATATCGTGTAGATAACCACCATTTTATTTGTTTTCTGCTTTCGCATCCCCCCTCCTACTTCAGAGATTGTCGCCTGTCTACTGTTTTTTTTCTTCGAATTATTTCCACAAATTTAAACATAGATCTAAAAAGGATTGTAAAAAAAGCGATATACTCACCTTTGTAAATCTGTTTAATTTAAGATTTTATTTTCTCTTTTAGGAATATAGCGACACTCTTTGGTGACTATCATACAATCGCACATGCAAGTAAGAGTACCTTATTTGTGTTTCTATCATGTATACGTTTTTAAACATAAATGTACATTTAAATAAATTTCCAAACATGTAATTTTAACAAAGAAATACATTATTCTCATACTTATACATAATGGCTTTTAATGTATTGTGATAATTCATTGTATGACACTTGCTTAAAATTTCATAGAATTTCTATATATATATTTCTTATTTTAAAATTATTTATGTATTGCAACCACTAACAAATTGTTGAATAATGAATGGGACCGTGGCAGGGATGGCTCCGAAAAGGTTGCCCCGTGATATCAAATCTGGGCACTCTGATCCTAAGACGTGGGCCTGCTTTAGTATAAGGACTTTTTCGAATGAGCGTCCTGGGACAGTTTCCTTGTTTCGTAAAGGGATCCATTGCGTCTTGAAATGTCTTAGGAGGTCCATTGACAGGTTTGAAGCATTGCTTTGTAGTCTAAAGAGACATGGCGTGTGCTGGACTGCTGGAAAACGAAATCCACGGTGGCGGGGAGAGGGGGGGGGGGTAAAAACAATACTTTTCTCTCTGTATCGTTCCCTAAAGCTATACGGATGCCCGACGAGAGGTCTCAAGGACCGCCTTGTCGTATGGAAGCCTGTGTTGCTCGTCAAAGTCCTTAAAATATTCATGGACAGTTTTAAACCACTGTTTTGTTGTGTGGATGGATGCATTTTCTGCTCAGAGAAGGTATCCTGCTGTCCATGGACAGGTTGGAGGCATTGTATTGTTGAGTAAAGAGACATGCACTGTTGGAAAACCTATTCCATTGTGTCCAGGGGATTTAAAACACTGCATTGTTATCCTGAAAAGGTCCTCTGTTGTCCAGTGACACATTAAAAACACAGCTTTGTTGAATAATGAATGGGACCGTGGCAGGGATGGCTCCGAAAAGGTTGCCCCGTGATATCAAATCTGGGCACTCTGATCCTAAGACGTGGGCCTGCTTTAGTATAAGGACTTTTTCGAATGAGCGTCCTGGGACAGTTTCCTTGTTTCGTAAAGGGATCCATTGCGTCTTGAAATGTCTTAGGAGGTCCATTGACAGGTTTGAAGCATTGCTTTGTAGTCTAAAGAGACATGGCGTGTGCTGGACTGCTGGAAAACGAAATCCACGGTGGCGGGGAGAGGGGGGGGGGTAAAAACAATACTTTTCTCTCTGTATCGTTCCCTAAAGCTATACGGATGCCCGACGAGAGGTCTCAAGGACCGCCTTGTCGTATGGAAGCCTGTGTTGCTCGTCAAAGTCCTTAAAATATTCATGGACAGTTTTAAACCACTGTTTTGTTGTGTGGATGGATGCATTTTCTGCTCAGAGAAGGTATCCTGCTGTCCATGGACAGGTTGGAGGCATTGTATTGTTGAGTGAAGAGACATGCACTGTTGGAAAACCTATTCCATTGTGTCCGGGGATTTAAAACACTGCATTGTTATCCTGAAAAGGTCCTCTGTTGTCCAGTGACACATTAAAAACACAGCTTTGTTGAATAATGAATGGGACCGTGGCAGGGATGGCTCCGAAAAGGTTGCCCCGTGATATCAAATCTGGGCACTCTGATCCTAAGACGTGGGCCTGCTTTAGTATAAGGACTTTTTCGAATGAGCGTCCTGGGACAGTTTCCTTGTTTCGTAAAGGGATCCATTGCGTCTTGAAATGTCTTAGGAGGTCCATTGACAGGTTTGAAGCATTGCTTTGTAGTCTAAAGAGACATGGCGTGTGCTGGACTGCTGGAAAACGAAATCCACGGTGGCGGGAGAGGGGGGGGGGTAAAAACAATACTTTTCTCTCTGTATCGTTCCTAAAGCTATACGGATGCCGACGAGAGGTCTCAAGGACCGCTTGTCGTATGGAAGCCTGTGTTGCTCGTCAAAGTCCTTAAATATTCATGGACAGTTTTAAACCACTGTTATGTCGTGTGGATGGATGCATTTTCTGCTCAGAGAAGTATCCTGCTGTCCATGGACAGGTTGGAGCATTGTATTGTTGAGTGAAGAGACATGCACTGTTGGAAAACCTATTCCATTGTGTCCGGGGATTAAAACACTGCATTGTTATCCTGAAAAGGTCCTCTGTTGTCCAGTGACACATTAAAAACACAGCTTTGTTGAATAATGAATGGGACCGTGCAGGGATGGCTCCGAAAAGGTTGCCCCGTGATATCAAATCTGGGCACTCTGATCCTAAGACGTGGCCTGCTTTAGTATAAGGACTTTTTCGAATGAGCGTCCTTGGACAGTTTCCTTGTTTCGTAAAGGGATCCATTGCGTCTTGAAATGTCTTAGGAGGTCCATTGACAGGTTTGAAGCATGCTTTGTAGTCTAAAGAGACATGGCGTGTGCTGGACTGCTGGAAAACGAAATCCACGGTGGCGGGGAGAGGGGGGGGGGGTAAAAACAATACTTTTCTCTCTGTATCGTTCCCTAAAGCTATACGGATGCCCGACGAGAGGTCTCAAGGACCGCCTTGTCGTATGGAAGCCTGTGTTGCTCGTCAAAGTCCTTAAAATATTCATGGACAGTTTTAAAACCACTGTTATGTTCGTGTGGATGGATGCATTTTCTGCTCAGAGAAGGTATCCTGCTGTCCATGGACAGGTTGGAGGCATTGTATTGTTGAGTGAAGAGACATGCACTGTTGGAAAACCTATTCCATTGTGTCCAGGGGATTTAAAACACTGCATTGTTATCCTGAAAAGGTCCTCTGTTGTCCAGTGACACATAAAAAAAAAAAAAAAAAAAAAAAAAAAAAAAAACAAGAAAGTCGCGTTTAATATATAATTAAATATTATTTGATTATAATATATTATTATATATATATATATTATATATATAATATTATTATATATAATATTATTATTCAACATTAATTATATTTAATTCTTTCTATACAATTTATTATTGTCTAATTTAAAATATAATATCGAATATAATACTTATGTATTACTCCAATTCTTTCTTATATATGAAATAAATAACGGATTATTATTGCATTATAATAAGTCATTCCCATTTGCAATTCTTTTTCCTGTTAAATCTAAGAATACAACATTGAATGATTACATTTTTTTTCCCATTGTACACTACATTGTATTTTCCCATAATCCACGTTCTCTATCTATACCCAGTGTTAGCAATAAAGTCAGTATAAGTGGAATATAAAACTTTTACACATATAATTAACATGAAATGTTTACCATTTAAAATTTAACTGAACCTGATTCAAGATTGAAAAAAATAATATCGTGCAGATAACCACCATTTTATTTGTTTTTCTGCTTTCGCATCCCTCCTCCTACTTCAGAGATTGTCGCCTGTCTACTGTTTTTTTTTTCTTCGAATTATTTCCACAAATTTAAACATAGATCTAAAAAGGATTGTAAAAAAAGCGATATACTCACCTTTGTAAATCTGTTTAATTTAAGATTTTATTTTCTCTTTTAGGAATATAGCGACACTCTTCGGTGACTATCATACAATCGCACATGCAAGTAAGAGTACCTTATTTGTGTTTCTATCATGTATACGTTTTTAAACATAAATGTACATTTAAAAAAAATTCCAAACATGTAATTTTAACAAAGAAATACATTATTCTCATACTTATACATAATGGCTTTTAATGTATTGTGATAATTCATTGTATGACACTTGCTTAAAATTTCATAGAATTTCTATATATATATTTCTTATTTTAAAATTATTTATGTATTGCAACCACTAACAAATTGTTGAATAATGAATGGGACCGTGGCAGGGATGGCTCCGAAAAGGTTGCCCCGTGATATCAAATCTGGGCACTGTGATCCTAAGAAGTGGTCCTGCTTTAGTATAAGGACTTTTTCGAATGAGCGTCCTTGGACAGTTTCCTTGTTTCGTAAAGGGATCCATTGCGTCTTGAAATGTCTTAGGAGGTCCATTGACAGGTTTGAAGCATAGCTTTGTAGTCTAAAGAGACATGGCGTGTGCTGGACTGCTGGAAAACGAAATCCACGGTGGCGGGGAGAGGGGGGGGGGGGTAAAAACAATACTTTTTCTCTCTGTATCGTTCCCTAAAGCTATACGGATGCCCGACGAGAGGTCTCAAGGACCGTCTTGTCGTATGGAAGCCTGTGTTGCTCGTCAAAGTCCTTAAAATATTCATGGACAGTTTTAAACCACTGTTTTGTTGTGTGGATGGATGCATTTTCTGCTCAGAGAAGGTATCCTGCTGTCCATGGACAGGTTGGAGGCATTGTATTGTTGAGTAGAGAGACATGCACTGTTGCAAAAACCTATTCCATTGTGTCCAGGAGATTTAAAACACTGCATTGTTATCCTGAAAAGGTCCTCTGTTGTCCAGTGACACATTAAAAACACAGCTTTGTTGAATAATGAATGGGACCGTGGCAGGGATGGCTCCGAAAAGGTTGCCCCGTGATATCAAATCTGGGCACTGTGATCCTAAGAAGTGGTCCTGCTTTAGTATAAGGACTTTTTCGAATGAGCGTCCTTGGACAGTTTCCTTGTTTCGTAAAGGGATCCATTGCGTCTTGAAATGTCTTAGGAGGTCCATTGACAGGTTTGAAGCATAGCTTTGTAGTCTAAAGAGACATGGCGTGTGCTGGACTGCTGGAAAACGAAATCCACGGTGGCGGGGAGAGGGGGGGGGGGGTAAAAACAATACTTTTCTCTCTGTATCGTTCCCTAAAGCTATACGGATGCCCGACGAGAGGTCTCAAGGACCGTCTTGTCGTATGGAAGCCTGTGTTGCTCGTCAAAGTCCTTAAAATATTCATGGACAGTTTTAAACCACTGTTTTGTTGTGTGGATGGATGCATTTTCTGCTCAGAGAAGGTATCCTGCTGTCCATGGACAGGTTGGAGGCATTGTATTGTTGAGTAGAGAGACATGCACTGTTGCAAAAACCTATTCCATTGTGTCCAGGAGATTTAAAACACTGCATTGTCATCCTGAAAAGGTCCTCTGTTGTCCAGCGACACATTAAAAAAAAAAAAAAAAAAAAAAAAAAAAAACAAGAAACGTTTGTGTTTTTGTATATGATATTTAATTATTATATAATAATATTATTACATATATATACATATCATAATATTATTATGTATAATAATATTATCATACTTTACTTATATTTAATTATTACACAGAGTAATACTTATGTTATTACTCCAATTCATTCTTATATCATCAAATAAATACATGATTATTATTGCATTATAATAAGTCATTCACATTTGCAATTCTTTTTCCTGTTAAATCTAAGAATACAACATTGAATGATTACATTTTTTTTTCCCATTGTACACTACATTGTATTTTCCCATAATCCACGTTCTCTATCTATACCCAGTGTTAGCAATAAAGTCAGTATAAGTGGAATATAAAACTTTTACACATATAATTAACATGAAATGTTTACCATTTAAAATTTAACTGAACCTGATTCAAGATTGAAAAAAAATAATATCGTGTAGATAACCACCATTTTATTTGTTTTTCTGCTTTCGCATCCCTCCTCCTACTTCAGAGATTGTCGCCTGTCTACTGTTTTTTTTTTCTTCGAATTATTTCCACAAATTTAAACATAGATCTAAAAAGGATTGTAAAAAAAGCGATATACTCACCTTTGTAAATCTGTTTAATTTAAGATTTTATTTTCTCTTTTAGGAATATAGCGACACTCTTCGGTGACTATCATACAATCGCACATGCAAGTAAGAGTACCTTATTTGTGTTTCTATCATGTATACGTTTTTAAACATAAATGTACATTTAAAAAAAATTCCAAACATGTAATTTTAACAAAGAAATACATTATTCTCATACTTATACATAATGGCTTTTAATGTATTGTGATAATTCATTGTATGACACTTGCTTAAAATTTCATAGAATTTCTATATATATATTTCTTATTTTAAAATTATTTATGTATTGCAACCACTAACAAATTGTTGAATAATGAATGGGACCGTGGCAGGGATGGCTCCGAAAAGGTTGCCCCGTGATATCAAATCTGGGCACTGTGATCCTAAGAAGTGGTCCTGCTTTAGTATAAGGACTTTTTCGAATGAGCGTCCTTGGACAGTTTCCTTGTTTCGTAAAGGGATCCATTGCGTCTTGAAATGTCTTAGGAGGTCCATTGACAGGTTTGAAGCATAGCTTTGTAGTCTAAAGAGACATGGCGTGTGCTGGACTGCTGGAAAACGAAATCCACGGTGGCGGGGAGAGGGGGGGGGGGTAAAAACAATACTTTTCTCTCTGTATCGTTCCCTAAAGCTATACGGATGCCCGACGAGAGGTCTCAAGGACCGTCTTGTCGTATGGAAGCCTGTGTTGCTCGTCAAAGTCCTTAAAATATTCATGGACAGTTTTAAACCACTGTTTTGTTGTGTGGATGGATGCATTTTCTGCTCAGAGAAGGTATCCTGCTGTCCATGGACAGGTTGGAGGCATTGTATTGTTGAGTAGAGAGACATGCACTGTTGGAAAACCTATTCCATTGTGTCCAGGGGATTTAAAACACTGCATTGTTATCCTGAAAAGGTCCTCTGTTGTCCAGTGACACATTAAAAACACAGCTTTGTTGAATAATGAATGGGACCGTGGCAGGGATGGCTCCGAAAAGGTTGCCCCGTGATATCAAATCTGGGCACTGTGATCCTAAGAAGTGGTCCTGCTTTAGTATAAGGACTTTTTCGAATGAGCGTCCTTGGACAGTTTCCTTGTTTCGTAAAGGGATCCATTGCGTCTTGAAATGTCTTAGGAGGTCCATTGACAGGTTTGAAGCATAGCTTTGTAGTCTAAAGAGACATGGCGTGTGCTGGACTGCTGGAAAACGAAATCCACGGTGGCGGGGAGAGGGGGGGGGGGGTAAAAACAATACTTTTCTCTCTGTATCGTTCCCTAAAGCTATACGGATGCCCGACGAGAGGTCTCAAGGACCGTCTTGTCGTATGGAAGCCTGTGTTGCTCGTCAAAGTCCTTAAAATATTCATGGACAGTTTTAAACCACTGTTTTGTTGTGTGGATGGATGCATTTTCTGCTCAGAGAAGGTATCCTGCTGTCCATGGACAGGTTGGAGGCATTGTATTGTTGAGTAGAGAGACATGCACTGTTGGAAAACCTATTCCATTGTGTCCAGGGGATTTAAAACACTGCATTGTTATCCTGAAAAGGTCCTCTGTTGTCCAGTGACACATTAAAAACACAGCTTTGTTGAATAATGAATGGGACCGTGGCAGGGATGGCTCCGAAAAGGTTGCCCCGTGATATCAAATCTGGGCACTGTGATCCTAAGAAGTGGTCCTGCTTTAGTATAAGGACTTTTTCGAATGAGCGTCCTTGGACAGTTTCCTTGTTTCGTAAAGGGATCCATTGCGTCTTGAAATGTCTTAGGAGGTCCATTGACAGGTTTGAAGCATAGCTTTGTAGTCTAAAGAGACATGGCGTGTGCTGGACTGCTGGAAAACGAAATCCACGGTGGCGGGGAGAGGGGGGGGGGGTAAAAACAATACTTTTCTCTCTGTATCGTTCCCTAAAGCTATACGGATGCCCGACGAGAGGTCTCAAGGACCGTCTTGTCGTATGGAAGCCTGTGTTGCTCGTCAAAGTCCTTAAAATATTCATGGACAGTTTTAAACCACTGTTTTGTTGTGTGGATGGATGCATTTTCTGCTCAGAGAAGGTATCCTGCTGTCCATGGACAGGTTGGAGGCATTGTATTGTTGAGTAGAGAGACATGCACTGTTGGAAAACCTATTCCATTGTGTCCAGGGGATTTAAAACACTGCATTGTTATCCTGAAAAGGTCCTCTGTTGTCCAGTGACACATTAAAAACACAGCTTTGTTGAATAATGAATGGGACCGTGGCAGGGATGGCTCCGAAAAGGTTGCCCCGTGATATCAAATCTGGGCACTGTGATCCTAAGAAGTGGTCCTGCTTTAGTATAAGGACTTTTTCGAATGAGCGTCCTTGGACAGTTTCCTTGTTTCGTAAAGGGATCCATTGCGTCTTGAAATGTCTTAGGAGGTCCATTGACAGGTTTGAAGCATAGCTTTGTAGTCTAAAGAGACATGGCGTGTGCTGGACTGCTGGAAAACGAAATCCACGGTGGCGGGGAGAGGGGGGGGGGGTAAAAACAATACTTTTCTCTCTGTATCGTTCCCTAAAGCTATACGGATGCCCGACGAGAGGTCTCAAGGACCGTCTTGTCGTATGGAAGCCTGTGTTGCTCGTCAAAGTCCTTAAAATATTCATGGACAGTTTTAAACCACTGTTTTGTTGTGTGGATGGATGCATTTTCTGCTCAGAGAAGGTATCCTGCTGTCCATGGACAGGTTGGAGGCATTGTATTGTTGAGTAGAGAGACATGCACTGTTGGAAAACCTATTCCATTGTGTCCAGGGGATTTAAAACACTGCATTGTTATCCTGAAAAGGTCCTCTGTTGTCCAGTGACACATTAAAAACACAGCTTTGTTGAATAATGAATGGGACCGTGGCAGGGATGGCTTCCGAAAAGGTTGCCCCCGTGATATCAAATCTGGGCACTGTGATCCTAAGAAGTGGGCCTGCTTTAGTATAAGGACTTTTTTCGAATGAGCGTCCTTGGACAGTTTCCTTGTTTCGTAAAGGGATCCATTGCGTCTTGAAATGTCTTAGGAGGTCCATTGACAGGTTTGAAGCATAGCTTTGTAGTCTAAAGAGACATGGCGTGTGCTGGACTGCTGGAAAAACGAAATCCACGGTGCGGGGAGAGGGGGGGGGGGTAAAAACAATACTTTTCTCTCTGTATCGTTCCCTAAAGCTATACGGATGCCCGACGAGAGGTCTCAAGGACCGTCCTTGTCGTATGGAAGCCTGTGTTGCTCGTCAAAGTCCTTAAAATATTCATGGACAGTTTTAAACCACTGTTTTGTTGTGTGGATGGATGCATTTTCTGCTCAGAGAAGGTATCCTGCTGTCCATGGACAGGTTGGAGGCATTGTATTGTTGAGTAGAGAGACATGCACTGTTGGAAAACCTATTCCATTGTGTCCAGGGATTT